>PVJH01029628.1:0-25832 GCA_004026705.1 Nesogale talazaci | reverse complement strand
GAATGTAAAGTTGATGATTGTCTCTGTGAGCTTTTACCAAATTCACAAGACAGAGTTTTATTTCAAAGGGCAGATTCACAGATGGTGCCCGGTGATCAGATGGAAAAGCACCTCGGGGAAGCCTTGTCTCCAGTAGCACCCCAGCCTGTGTGATCCCAGGATTATAAATAATAAAATCTGAATACAGGGATGGGAGTCGTATCAGGACTTAATTTATGGATACCCAGTTTGTAGAGGGTTTGTATAGTAGGAGAATCCATTTTAGGGCCTCAGGAGATTTAAACATGTGATCCTAGGCCAGAGATGTGATTGGTCTTGTTTGTCAGATAGAGAACCTTATAAAGTTGATCATGGCTGAAGCAGTTAGATAAAAATGTAACAGTGTATCATTTGATCTCCCCTTTGACTCATTTAAATTTGTTCCAGTTTTAATATTTGTTTTCCTTTCAGGTATGGCTTTCTCTGTTTGTCTTTCTTTTTTTATTTTTTGTCTCTTGGTTGTTTTGCATGTTTTTTTTTCTGTAGATGAAATCCAGGATAGGTAAATCTATAGTTAGTAACTGTATGAATAACTACCTAGGAACATGGTAGGGGAGATTAGAGAGGTACACAGGGAGCTAACAATAATGAGTACAAGAAAGAAGAAAAGGTTTTAAAATCGATTGTGGTGATGAGTACACAATTCTTCATATAATTGAACTATTGTTATTTGATAAGTGTGTCATGCCAATAGTTCTTTAAATAAAAGGGTAGATTTAAAAAAACCCATGAGAGAATCATTTGAAATATTGTTTAAATTTAGGGGCCATGAAGAGATTTAAAAACCACAAAAACGGATGCTAAGGAAACAGATGTGCAGTCCTAGAGCTGGTATGCCATGGGATCTTTATGAACCTTGTCAATCTTACACTACTTCAAGGTTGTTGCTAATGTTTACGTCTCTTTTTTTTTATTAATGTGAAAGATATAAAAAATGAAAGTAAGTGTTCTTTGATCAATAATTAATGATGCTAGATTGCTCAATCCAGTTATCCTGATTGTTGAGGAGTCCTGGTAGCATAGTGGATTATTCATTTGGCTGCTAGCTGTAAGGTCGGCAGTTCAAAACCCCCAACAGCTCCTTGGGGAAAAGAGGTGACCTTCTACTTTCTTAAAGGGTTACAGTTTGGGAAACCCATAGGCACCCTTCATAGAGTCCTATCGGAATGGATTCAATGGAAGTGGGTTTTCTTTATATAAGGCCCAGTTCAATTTTCAAAATTATTACCCCATTTGCTTAGTTGAGGTATGAAAAAGGCATTCTGATAGTACATGAGGGAAGTATTTGCTGCTAACTGAAAGGTTGACAGTTCAAACAAACCCAGGAGCTCTGCCAAAGAAAGATGCAGTGACCTACTCCCATGGAGATGGCCACCAAGAAAAGCCTGCAAGGCAGGTCTTCTCGGTCCTATGAGGTCTTTATGACTCAGTACCCTCTCTGCAGCATCCAACAACAAAAACAATGTACAAAACCAGAAGTCATTTTTTAATTAATTTGATTGATCGAGGTCTGTGTGTTCTTCATTTTTCAAAATCTGTGTAGTTGTCACTGAAAATATCGTATGTGTCTTTTCCTTCCCTTTTTATTTTAATGTGTAGTTCTTATTCTTGCTAGCATTACATGCACACACAAGGTACCCCAAAATAGCTCAAACCGCCCCCCCCAGAGTTATGTATTTAAATATATTTACAAAGCAACTGAATCACCTTCAAAGTACTCTCCATTACACTTAATACATTTTTCAAGTTTGTGATGCCATTCTTGGAAACATTTTTCAAACACATACCTTCCCCATTTTTTTTCTTTACCTCTTTGACATGGTCAAATTGCTATCCTCTCAAGTCCTCCTGCATTGGTGGAAAGAAAGGGAGCTGTATGGAGTGAGGTCTCGCATAGGGCAAGAGAAGCATGCTGTTTCTTGTCAAAAGCTGGAGCTCTGAGATGACTGTGTGCACTGGTGTGTTTTGTGGTGGCAAAACCATTCCCCTGTCTGCCACAAATCAGGGCTCTGTGTCATGCTCTATTATGTAATCTTTTTAGGACCTCTAGATCAGTGGTTCTCAACCTGTGGGGCACAAACTCTTTGGAGATCAAACGATCCTTTCACAGGAGTCACCTAAGACCATCAGAAAACACATATTTCCAGTGGTGTTAGGAACCAAGACCGCACTGCCCACCTGCAGATCTGCCCACATACGAGTACCTGGCATGAAGGGTGTTGCCCATGCTACACCATGCTTCAAGACAAAATTTTATTTGTTTTTAATTAGAAATAAAATTTCACAATATAATTGCATATTATTTTTATGGTTACCATATTTTCCAGACCATAAGACACACTCCCCTGCCCCCCCAAAAAAAGAGTCGGGGAAAAACAAGGGTGCGTCTTCTGGTCTGAAGGTGTGGTGTCCCAGAACATTTTAGTACACTCGTACTATTTGGTTCAGAATATTTTTTTCCCTGTTTTCCTCCTCTAAAAACTAGGTGTGTCTTGTAGTCAGCTACATCTTATAGGCCCAAATGTATGATAATCACTACACTTAAATTATGTTTAATTTGTAACAAAGAAAATAGGTCCTGTATATCAGATATGTACATTATGATTCATGACAGTAGAAAAATTACAGTTGTGAGGTAGCAATAAAATTAATTTCATGGTTAAGGACACCACAGCATAAGAAACTGTATTAAAGGGCTCTGGCATTAGAAAGGTTGAGATCCGTTGCAAATTAGAAAACTTGATTTAACAGTCTGACCTGGTGGAATGCAGTCTGAGTCAAATATGTTTTCATATTTGGGAAGTTGATGAGCATCCAGAATGAGGTTTGTCATCAATCTACATTTCACCTTTTGAAATGAGAAAGCCGCTCCTACTTTTTTTTTCCCATAGCGGTGCCTTTGTATGCTATGTTCAACATCACAACAGTTTCTGTGGCACTTTTCCCAGCAGGAAACAGAATTTCACAGCCCAGGCTCTTCTCTTACATAGGCCATCACACACACAAAAAAGTTTGAATGAAACTGCTTTTACACAAAAATTCACTGTGACCAGAGAGAACCTTCCCAGGTAACAGCACTGGGTGCATTAACAGAGTGAGGTGCTAGATGCCCGCCTAGTAGTAAAAATGCGTACTGCAAAAGTTCTGCTGTGCCCATCTTAATCCTGATTTGGGGACACACACACACACACACATTCTTTTCCTTCTCAGACCCCTCAACACACACCCGTTCCATACACACATAAGCACTTTATCTACTTCTACCCCCATTTGTATCCCCAAGCCTTTATTCTACTTGCTGTCCCTACAGGTTCATCAATCCTAGGTTTTATATACCAAAAATCAGAAAAAACAATACAACTTCAAGAAGGTGATCCCCTAATGACAGTACATCTCTGAGATAAACCCTAATATGAACAAACAAAAAATAAAAATACAAAAAAAACAGATAAAAGTACAGCACCCATCAGAGGGGGGTCAGCTGACAATGTTTTAACTGTTCAACCCTTTGATCTTCTATACTCATCTCTCCAATGCACTCTGTTTAATAACCGCTTTCCTCCCACCCCTCTATTATGGCTAGAAGATGATCACTGGAGGATTATTTCCTGTGTAGTTCCCACAAATGTATCTTGGACTCCCACTGTCATGCATAGCCTTCAGCAAACAGGTTTCTCAAAATGGCTTCGGAAACTAATCCCTCCCTGAACTTTGGTTTCTGTGTTTCACAATCTTTAGGACTGATGATGGTGTGCTTAGTTGATAGCTCACTTAGATGGCTGCTGGTTTGGAGATAAGCCCTTAAGACCTCAGATACTATTTTATCTGATCACGGGGTGCCTTCTAATATTCTTCACCACATTTTGCTATAGCACCCGTGTCTTCTGTGTCCCCTTCCTGAAGACGAGCATTGAGCAGGGCCCTGATGTGAGAACTAATTGTTCCTAAATTGAAGCTAGGATGTAGTGTGAGTCCAACACCCATTCCAAGATCTGTTTTTTGGTTTGTTTTTTATTTGACTTTGGTTCCCTTTCTACCTCCTTGTTAATTTATGGCAGTGTCTTATGGATCATCCCCCTGCGACATAATGATCTTCCATTAATACTGCCCTTGATTAGCCCCTGATACTAATTTTTAAAATCCTTGTTGGGGGCTGAGCCCCCCCGGTGGAGTAGTGGTTGAGTGTGGGACTGTGACCCACTGACTTGAGAGTTTGAATCCAGCGGCAGCTCTCCAGGAGCGAGACTGGGCCTCCCACTCCCACCAGAGGGCAGTGATGCCCCCCCAAAAAAAGTCCCTGTTGAAAGAGGTATATTGGCCCAATTTAAGCTAAGTCCCTATCACAAATTTCTGAAGTATTCACATGTACAAAGTCCTTTCATGAATGGATGCTATTTACATAAACATTTGCACACATGTTGCGACATTCATTTCCAAACATTTTCCACTTGAGCCCTTGGTATAAACTCCTCTTAAAAAAAAAAAAAAGGTCCTCTTTCCCCCCTCCCCGCTTTTTAAAAAATGAATCATTTTATTGGGTGCTCATACACCTCCCCTCATGATCCATACATACATCAATTTTATGCAGACCTCATTTGCACACTTGTTGCCTTCATCACTCAAAACATCCTTCCTCCACTTAGACCCCCAGTTCCACCTCTCCGTATTTCCCTTCTCCCCCATGAACCTTTCATAATTTACAAATTGTCATTTCATATATACTGTCCAATGTGTCCCTTCACTCACTTCCCTGTTGGCATGCCCCAGAGAGGAGGTTATATATAGATCCCTGAAATTGGTTCCCCTTTTCTACTCCACCATCCCTCCATCCTCCCAGTCTCACCACTCCCATCACTCGTCCTGAGGGAATATCTATCCTAAATTCCCCATGTTTCCGACTCCAGTGTATATCCCCTGTACTAACCAGACTTGTCTGGTAGAACCAGGAGCATGATGGTGGGAGGAAGCATTTGAGAACTAGAGGAAAGATGCATATTTCATTGTTACTATACTGTACTTTAACTGGCTTATCTTCTCCCTGCAGCCCCTCTGTAAAAGGATGTCGCTTCATCTATTGATGGGCTTTGGGTCACCAATCTGTACTCTCCCCTATTTATAATGATATAATTTTAGTTCTTTGATGCCCAACACCGGATCCCTTCAACACCTCCTGGTCACACAGGCTGGTGTGCTTCATCCATGTGGGTTTTGTTGCTTCTGAGCTGGATGGTCGCTTGTTTACTCAAGCCTTTAAGACCCCAGATGCTATATCTTTTCATAGCCAGGCACCATCAGCTTTCTTCACCACGTTTGCTGCTAAAAGTTGGTTCTATGACAATAATACATTTCTTACAGGATATAGGTCATTGATCTAGCAAGACCATGTTCGTCTGCCTACCAACAGTTCATCAATCTTGGCACGACTGTCTTCCACTTCCTCAGACACCAGGTAGAATCCAGTTCACCCAGTAGAGTTTCCGTGTCAGATCTCACTCTTGGAGTCTCAGGAGCATGCGGTGTACCTTGAAGATCCAGGATGCAATGTCCCAGCATTCCACAGCAACCAGCCTGGCTCTCCAGGGTGCACCTGGATCAATGTGGCCCAATCGATATATACCACCCCCCGACATTTGCAGTCATTTTTACCCCCAACTGGAGGTTGATTGTTCCCTTTTTCCTCCGAACAGATAGGTATTTTTGTCCCCCCCAGATGTGTTTTCTCCTCCCCTCTCCTGACTTGTGTTTCCCATCATTATCCCTCATTCCTCTGACAGGGTTTTCTACCTGTCCCAGTTTGAGGATAGGGAGGCAGCCCTCATCATAGATTTACCTGACAGCCGCTCAACACATAACCGCCCTTTCCCCTCCCAGCTGATGTGAGGTGTGCTCCGGTAAAGTGGCCTTCCTAATACTTACCTAGAGTGGGTGATTCTTTGGTACCAGACAGGCTCCTCCATCCTCCCATGACCATGACTGAGTATAATGTCATATAGGCGTCTAGCACTAGTGACACACTCTGCGTGTCAAATACACGAAGTATACTTCAGGGAGACCATTTTCTATTTGGTTTTTATACAGATTATTTACATAGCTCTTCAGGAGAAGCAAAATAAACTTCCGTGTACCTCACTTTCATCTATCTCCATCTGCCTTTTATTAGGTAATACTGAGGACTATCCAATTCACAGCACACTGTTTCAGAAGATACATGGTCTCTCTAATCACAGATTTTATCAGATTGCCCTAACAACGGAGACTTGTGTGTCTGTGTATGTGTGTTTTCTTATAGAAGCAGCAATTAAGGTTACCTGAATTGTTAGAGTTTTCTCCCTATAAAAAGGACCCTAAAAGGTCCTTTCTTCAGAGATAATTCTTTTTCAGATTTACCTGTATTACATTTCCTCATGGGTATCCCTGCCAGTTTTTTAATATTTAATTAAATATTAACAGGTATTTATCTCTCTATTGAAATATTTAAAACTGACATTTTAAATCTCAGTATTTACAAATCTATGTTTTCTGAGGGGTCCATGAAAACTAACTCTTCCCCTAATCAAACAGCCATCTTATTGTCAAAGAATTACCATGAAAATGTCTTGATGTTGCGGCGACATGTTGACCTGCGACATGTTGACCTGCTAACAGTAAGGCCAGAAGTTCAAACCCACCCACTTTTCCTTGGGAGCAATGTGGGGCTTTCTACTTCAGTAAAGAGTTAGAGACTGGGTAACTCACAGGGGCAGTTCTTGCCTGCCCTACCGGAGCACCGTGAGTCAGCATTCACTCGATCACAGTGAACTGAAGTGACCGTCTGCCCGAGTACTCTTCAGATAATCAGATTTATAAAAATCCCACATACATAACAATTTTGGTTTTCCCCCACTACGAAAATCATGATACCAAATTTTCAGTTGATGATGGATCCCAGTAAAAATGGCTTGTGGATTTTTAGGATTCCTGGGCATCAGAGACACTGTCTTAAGCCATCGTGCACTCAGATTGTGAGTGTCTTGATGATAGAGCCTCCCTAAGGCCGGCCCGTGGCAGTTGACATGGGGCATTGCAGTGGAGGTACACTCTGCGCAGTCACTGCTCCACTGGTGGATTCCCATCAGATCAGTGCTGCCACGTCTCTGTGCGGGTCTGATGCTCTCTTAGCATGACCTCCATCCATTAAGGAGGTCCCATCACCCATGTAATCATGGAGCAGAAGGACCTCATCCTCATGATTCATAACTCTTGCCTCATACTCCTTCAAGTCCTGCAGGACTTGTGCCCTCATCTGCATCTTTCCACATCCTCCTGTGAGGTATCTTCTTGCCAGTCTCCATGAGCTCCACTGATCAAACTTTTTTAGCTACATCACCCACATTCATGTATTTCAATCCTGATCTTGATGCAATTTTTTTTTTTTTTTTTTTTTTTTTTTTGCCTAGAGTGGTTTTTCCAACTCCTGAAGCAAGAGGTTTGGCTGGAACCTGAAATCAGGCATTTTGAGGACTGAATCTTAGTCTCTTACTTTTTTATCAAGACATTTCTACTAATAGTCTAACCTAGTTTTATTAGGAGGAGTAGTTTTAAAAAGTTATGCTGACATGCTAATCACATCGACTTGTACTTCAGTCCGTTACCAGTGAACAGGTCTGCTTGTGCCCCTGTGCCCTTTGCAGAGGGAGAGAGTCTCACCCCGCTGATGCCAGCTATCCAACTCAGGAGGTGCGGACTGCGTTTGAATGCATATGAAAAGTCTCCTTCCTGGGAAACCTTTGCAGGTAGTTAAAACTAGACTCACCTGTGGCTCATTGCTCCTAGATCCTAGATAGTGACCCACGTCTAGATTATTCCTGCCTTAGATCTTTAAGCGTGTCTTACCATTTTATCTTGTCACCTCTCACTCAAATCCTTGCACTTATCATCTGAGAGCCTTGGTCTATTTCCTGCATTTCTGCATTCTCTGTCCTTCTCACAACTTGCACTAATTTCTCAGAAGACCCTGATGCTGACTAAAGCTGTGAACGGCTTTAGTCGTGCAGTGGATATAGTACCTTAAAGCCATCTCTTTTTCTTTTTTGCCTTTGCGAGAGATTCACAACCTTTGGTGCTGGGATCTCACACCTCTCAAACGACAGGAATTAGCTTTGCACATTGGGTGGTGCTCTCTGCGAAGGGACTGATGCCAGCTTCCTCCCTGCGGTGCCTGGTCGAGGCTGAAGCACAGCAACAGTACCCAGGCACACTGTCTGTTTTAGCTAACACGTATTTTCCTCAGGCTTTGGATGGGAAAGACTGGGCCCTCTAGATCTTCTGTCCAGCAACTCTTTTCCTGAGACTAGAAAAATAGGGAAAACTCACAAGAAAATTCAGAAAATGACTTTTGTTCACTCAATTCTATAAGACTGTATAAAATGTTGTACATTTTGGAGTAGTTTGACATGCATTCATGTCAGGTCAAGAGCTTAGTCTCACATGTGGGCCAGTGCTTTTTACATGGTGCCATGTTGGATCTGGAGGGTAAAGAGTAACCCACCCAAATAATGCAGAAACAAAGATCAAGGCAACCTTCCCCTGTAAAGGTTAGTTCTAAATGGATTAACTTAAAAGTGAATTTTTCAGATGAAGAGTAGAGTAGAACAGAGGTAACTAATCCATGGGAAGGTATTTCCACATAATACATTTATTCAGAAAAAAAAAGAGATTTAATCCAGGGTATACCTGCTCATCTACAAGACTGCACCTGAACCCCTCTCTGAGGTCTGCAGGCTTGCATGTCTGGGATTCCGTAAGGTGGTCTTGGCCAGAAGCAGTAGCACACACACATCGCTGTCTGGGAGGGACATTGTTGGAAGAGCTGATGGCAGCGTCCAGAAAAGGAACAAGAAGCCTGACAGAGGCAGGACAATGGAGCACACAGGCCAAAGGAATCTGATCCTGGGCAGAAACAGGCACTCCAGTGTAAGGAGGAGTTCAGCCCCTGTCAAACCACACAGGCTGTGGAGTGCTAAACTATGTCCCCTAAGAAATATAATCCGTGGTCACTAGCAGTTATTGCATCTAACATAACGTGACCAGATTTTAAGCAGGACACCATTGGTGGAGGGGGGAGAGGATCTTGATTAAAAATTTGGTCTATATTAAAAATTTTCATAGAATGCAAAAATAGTGTTGTAATATATTTATTTTAATTTTAAACTACCGTGGGATGTTGTTGAATTGTTAAAAAGCGGGACGTCTGGTCACCTTAGTCTAACACCAACTATCCCAATCTAATAATATATTTTTAAGGTCATGGAGAGTAGATGTGCTTTTCCCTGACAGTTTGATTTTTTTTGCTTCAAAATGTTCCAAAATTTTCTCTTTTTTTCCTTCAAAATTTTCTTTTGAAAACGAGACTTTTTCAAGAGAAAATTTGAAAAAGAAACAAGACAGAGGAGCAATTGAAAAGTAGTTCTTAAAATATCTATTTTGTAAGACAACAACCAAGGAGAATGGTGAATAATTCTTTTAAGCAGGGTAAATAAACCCCTCTCCAACCACCCTACCACTACCACAATTTCTACCAATCTGAGACACAAAGATCAGGAAGCAGAAAACCGTGATATTCTTTGAAAGTAAAAGACCCTGAGACAGGTAAGGTTTATTGTGCCAACCTGGACAATAAACACACCTGGGATTAATGGAAGAGCAGAGAGCTAGATTGCTCAGTGAGCCTCGCCTTTCTGGTTTTCTTGTCTCTTGCTCTCTGATGGTCAGACCAGGGTGCAGTTGCCTGAGCCAGTTCTCCACTTCAGCTTGCAAGGCTCACTCCTGCGAAACATCTCTGAGGAGAAGTCACTTGGACCCATCCTGATGCAGCCCTGGGTGCTGGAGCAGCTGTGTGGAGACCCCTGCCAGAGCTGAGATGCTTACACACTCACTGATGCAGCTTTCCTCCTGCATTTGGCATCATTTCATGTGTTTTGTGAGATGGAGGAGAACTTTGTAGATTGTTGTCGGACATATGAGCTAATATTGGACTTATGGGCTTGGGCAGCACTGGGTTGAGATAATTTCTTAATGTATATAAATCTCACACATGCATTTCTGTGGATCTTCTTTCTCTAGTATACCCAGACTTACACAGACCCTTTGATACAGTAGAAAGTAAGCTAACTTAGACCATTAAGGCAACAAGAATTTCATTCTGTCCCAGCTTATGTACTCCTTGATCTGATATCATCAGCATATTGGTGTATATAACCGAAAAGAAGGTTTTTCAAAACTACTGCTGAAATTTTCCAAAAGGAGGCAGGCAATGTTCAAGGAAAGAAAATATTCAAACCTGTAACTCTTCTCTGGTAACATTACCTTTATCTTATTTCCATATTTGATGATTCTTGTTTTTAAAGTCAGTGTAAAATCCCTCTCCACATGATGTCACTGCAAAGTTGTGAGGTATCTGTTTCAAAGAATCTGAGTGTGGTAAATGCTCTGTCCTGGTGATCTCTCGATGCCTGTGAGTGACCAGTGACGAGCAAACAGAATTTTCTGCATGGCATGTTTGAGGAACCCCTGGGACTTAATCAGATCAGCAACTCCCTGCCCTTGATTCCTAGTTTATAAATTGGGCCTAATCAGAATCGGCTATTAATTCCATTGTCTTTCCTGAAAATGATACCAGTTGCTGTGAGACATATGACATCCTGACTGCCTTTCTGCCAGGAACAGCATGCTTTCTTTGGTCTCCTTTTAGCAGCTTTTACGACCTTTGCAAGGTCTTAAAATAGGGGCAGGTTTTTCCTCCTATTGTCTATATTCTCTAGCCTATCAGATGTAGCATGATTAAAAGAAGAAAGCATCTTTTTTGTGTGACCTTTAGGGAAATTGAAATTATTAAAAAGACCTCTTCTTTCCCCTGCCCTCCTAGTTCCCAGGTGAAGAGAAATAATGATCTTCCTTCCTTTACCCAAAACTTTAAGGTCTTGAGACCTGCTATCCAAGCCCAAAGTTTGTTCCCTTGTTTCACTTTCCAGCGGTGTCAGAGCTGAAGATTCTAGAAATTTAGAGTGCCGCCTCACTTACCCTTGTACATTCAGTCAAGTCTGTTCTTTCATGTGGCCAGGAAAATCCCCTTCTGTAGTGGACAAGCACCCTCCTCCTCGCCGCCCAAAGAGGTCACAAACAAATCAGGAGATGTCTTAAAGACTGAATATTTTTTATAGTAAATGAACAGCTGCTGAACATTCTTCAAGAAAGACCCGTGCCTTCCCATTGACAATAAGCGAGTCTGTAGAATGCCTTTGAATAACAACAGCATGTAGAGTCATGCAAAGCGCAAGGGAGAAATAGAAGAAAAGCAATACAGTGCTAGAGTTTTGAGTGGGCAATGGGGAATTCTAGGTGGTTTCAAACATTTTCCCCTTTACATATCACATTCTCATCATTAATGTGAATTACTTGCTGTTATATGAGAAAAACACAGGAGATCTTACCAGACAAGCCTATGCTAATTGCTGTGTCTTCTTCCTGTTCGTGTTGGCCATGGGTGCCCATGCATACCCAGAATTTTCCATAGAAAAATACACATTAGAACTAATTAAACAGCCTGTTGAATTACATCAGGTGCTAACAGACATCGCAGCTGCCCGGCTGTCAAAAATATTGTGGGCTTGCTCTAACGGTCATCTGGGTTAACAGAATGTGAGGCCTCTGAGAGCTTTATTTTAGAACACTATTTCTCCTAGCCAAATGAAATGACTGGGATTGAGTCTGAGCTGCAGTTTCGACTCTCCTCTTTGGCAAAATATTTCCCCCCTACTTTTTATCCTCATGTGTTCATTGAGGTCAAATGTATATAACCTAAGCTTGTCCATTATAAGTGAACAGTTCAATGATTGTTCAAATTCAGTGCCAATTCGAGCTAATGCACAGTCGTAAGGACAATGGGAATCCCAGATCACTTCATTGTGCTCATGCTGAACTTACACGTGGATCAAGGGGCAGTTGTGCAAACAAAACAAGGAAATACTGCAAGTTTCCCAATCAGGAAAGGTTTGCGGCAGGGTTGTGGCCTCTCCCCATTATTTATTTAATTAGTTTGTTAAGCCAATAATTAGAGAAGCTAGATTATATGCAGAAGAATATACTATCCGAATTGGAGGAAGACTACTTAATAGCCTGACGGACAGATGATACAACCTTGCTTCCTGAAAACGAGGAGGGCTTACAGTATTTGCTGATGAAAATCAGGATTGCAGACTTCAGTATCCATGACAACTGAAGGTAAGGAGGACCAAAATTCTCACAACTGGACCAATTGGTAACATTATAGTCAATAGAGTCAATATGGAAACTGTCAAGCATTTTATCTTGCTTGTATTGTATCCTCCTTCGTTGCACATGGAACATGGAGGTCAAGAGTTCAAACAACCAGTTGCATTGAGAAAATCTGCACAAGACTTCTTTGAAATATTGGAAAGCAAGGATATTGCTTTGAAGACAAATGTGTGCCTGACCCAAACCATAGTATTTTTAATTGCCTCCTGTTCATGTGAAAGTTGGACTTTGAATAAGGAAGACCAACGAAGGATTAATGTATTTGCATTGTGGTGCTGGAGAAGCCTACTGAAAGTGCCGTGGACAGCCAAAAAGAACAAACAGATCTGTCTTGGAAGAAGAAGGAAAGACAAAATGCTCCTTGAAAGCAAGAATGGTGAGATGTTTTTTTGAATACTTTGAGCATGTTGTCAGGAGAGACCAGACCCAGGAGAAGGACATCATGCTAGGTAAAGTAAAGGGGCAGTGAAAAAAGAGTGACCCCTGACAAGATGGGTTGACACAACAGGTACAATGCTGGGCTCAAACATAAGCATAATTGTGAAGATGACACAGAACCAGGCAGGGTTCCCTTTTGTTGTGTGTTGAGTTGCTTTGAGTTCAGAACCAAGTCAAAGGCACAGCCTACAACAACAACCGAGTTGTACCATCATCACCTCAGTAGGGTCTTCAAATGCCCATTGACAGGTACTTCCCCCCCCCCCCCGACTCAGATCATCACTAGTCCACTCTCTGTCTATAGATTTGGGGGTACTTTTGGGGTACTTCATGTGCATGGAACCATACAGTATATATGATCTGTTGTGTTTTGCATCTTTCCCTCAACATAATTTTTTGAGATTCATGTGTAGTGTGAATCAGTAATTCAATCCTTCTATTGAATGGTCTGGTTGGTCCTTTTTTTTTTTTTTTTTTTTAACTAGAGTTAAGGACTGACTGCTAGTGCGGTAGATTGATGGTTCTCCAGTGGACTTGATGCTGGCTCTAGGGAGATACTTGGTCAATGTTTGAATTCATTTTTGGTCTTCACAGCTGGGCCCAAGGGGGCAGATTTTACTGGTATCAAGTAGGTTAAGGTCTGGGATACTACTAAACATTCTATAATGCACCAGCCAACCAGCCCCAAAAGAATTTTCTGATTCCAAATAGCAGTAATGCTGAGATTGAGAAAGTCTATACTGAATTTCACTGATTTTCTCCTTATCGTTAGGGTATTTGTTTTAGTGGTGTTACACACTGGAAACTTTTCCTTTAAGTGTCCTACATGTCACATTGGGACGTTATTTTTGTATTTTGAATGCATGTGTACAATTCAACAAGGAAACAGATGGCCTCCACTTAAATCTTACCTCAGTAAAACAATGGAATTTTCTCATATTCCATTAGAAATGGATACTCACCTTCCTGACATGGGTGCTGAAGACAAAATGGGGACATAAGCAAATGTGGTGAAGAAAGCTGATGGTTCCTGGCTATCAAAGGATATAGCATCTGGGGTGTTTATGGCTTGTAATTAAACAGGCAGCCATCTAGCAGGGAAGTGGCAAAACCCACATGGAAGAAGAACATCAACCTGAGTGATCACAAGGTCTTGACAAGAAGAGGTATCAGAAGTTCAAAAACAAGTAACTGAATCCATGTGAAGGGGCCTGGATGTCGTAAAGAGCCCAAATCCACCTGTAAGATAATTGGACAGTCCCTCCCAGAAAGGCCATACAAAAGGGACGATCAATCCAGGTTGCAGTATGATACTGATGAACCCCATAGCTATCCACTAGTTCTTTAATATTTCCTCCCCTTACTATTTTTGGTTTTCATTTACTTTATATCATGATGTGTGCTAGATTTACATATGTTCATTTGTATATTTAAAATCTTTCAGGACATAAAAAAATCAAGCTAGATAATCCTTCAGATACAGTAATAGGAGGAATGGTTCCCTGAAGGTATGGGAAGAGGTGGAGAGGGAGGAAATAGGGAGCTTATAGCATCAATAGAATTGAACAACAGAATTGTATGTGAATGACTATATTGGATTGTGTAAGATAAGACAAAAATATATTATAGGAAAAATATTAGAATAAGGGTTCCTGAAGGGTAAGATGGGGGAAGGAGAGGACAAAGGGGAGCTGATATCAAAGAGTTCAAGAAAAAGGAAAATGTTTTGAAATTGATTGTAGTAGTCATTGTACAATATTGCTTGATGTGATTGAACTATAGAATGTTATGTCAGTAAGAGCTCCCCCCAAGTGATTAAAATAATAATAATATATAAACTTATGTGAAAGTGGTTGTTCTTTCCACTATTTGAATAAATTCTATGTATCTCCTAAACTATTGATATACAAAATATTACTTAATAGCATTACAGTGTGTATTCTCTGAAAAAAAAATGAGAGGAAAAAGTATGACTCTTATTTCCTGGCTGAGAGCTCAATACAGCCTGGTCTTGAAAATGTTGCAATAGAAAATCTGAAGTGATATTGGCTCTTATCAGTGAAGACTCCATTGTAGTTACATAAGCTTGTGTCAATTTGGGACTTGAAAGGATTAAGCGAAGGCATGGAGTCCAGTCTGTCCATCGCATCATAGCCAATGAGGCTTCAGTGTGGGTATGGTCTCTTGAGAATTCTGGGAACTCCTATATTTTCTCATGGGAAGCTGGAGAGACTCTCTCTCGCTCTCTGCTCTCTCCCTGAGATGATGCTTTACTCACAAGACACAAGGTGAAAAAACCACATGGACCAACCCTGATGTAACCAGACACCTGCGGACTGAAGAGGCCACGTGGAGACCCCTGTCAGCACTCAGATGCTTACAACGCCTCTGGATCCAGAAGACTTCCAACCCACTGGACTGTGATCTTCCTGCATTCAGCGTCATTGCATGTATTTTGTGAGTCTGAAGAGGACTTTATAAATTAGTATCAGACATATAGGCTGATATCCGACTTAGAGGGTTGATCTAGACTGGGATGGGATGTTTTCTTAATGTACAATTACCCTTTATATAAAGCTCTCTTTTATACACTTACGAGTTTCTGTGGATTTGTTTTTCTCATCTACCCAGACTCACAGACCCCAGGAAGTTTCAGAAATATTCAAGAGGCTTAAAACACAGGCATTTAATGAAGAACATTCAATTCGCTGCACAAAGAAAATACTGCACTGTAACCTTTGTGGCATGAGTATCAGCATTAGTCATGAATACTCTGCCAGTTGAGCTCCAGAACTTTGATTTTATTGTCTTATTTTCAAAGATGACCAACAAAATTTACAAAGGGACAGAGGTGAAAAAGCAAAGAGCTCTGAAAACAAACAAACAAACTTCGTAACTAAAGACGTTCTTATCACCAAGCAGCGTTTGATGTGGCCTAAAGCCCCTGTTGGGAATAAGAAGAAATCAGCCCAGATTGGAATAGTCTGTTTTGTCTGAGACAAAGAACTTGCTGGCTGCTAGCTTTTCCCTCTGATGTGATTGGGATATCAAGAGCTGAAATTCTATCTCTCAGCTCTCTTGAGCTTTGTGTGATGATGAAACAAAGTGCCCTGGAGCCCACTAACAGAAGAGGCGGCTCGTGTGGTAGGAGTCAGGAAACTGTATTTGGCAGACAGGACCTTGGGGAATTTGACAAGCAGTGGTTTTTCAGCTGCCTGGGTGAGCTCTCCCCAGTCTCACTGTTCTTAACGGCTACGAGCACCTCTTCTTCAGCTGCTGTGTCCCCAGCCATGCCAGTGGCAACTAGGACCAGGAGGCTTGGGTGTGGGGATTCTAGAGGGGAGGGAACAAGAGGATGGGATTCAGTCAGGGTATGGAGCTCAATGGTCTTCAGCATTCTAGGGTCCTTTATTGTGCCCAGGTTCATTAGCACGTGCTGTTTATGCTTATAATAAACACACCAGACAAGTGTGATGACAACAAACTGAGAGCAAAATACACACACACACACACACACACACATGCAAACATACATACACACCACACATACCTATGTTGACAAGCATAGTCACACACAGACAGGCACATAAAATATGCAAGTCAACTTGAAGACATAGACAAGTGTCAGGATGGTATTCAACTTGTCAATCAGGTCACAGCCTGACGGTGCCTCCTTGTGGGTGTGGCCTGGTAAGGAGAGCTGGAAACCTCCCTTTCTCTGCCTTCACCTTCCAGCTGGGGGACTCTGATTATAGCCAGAGACACAGCCATTGGATCCACACAACTTTGCACCCATCAGTCAGTAATATTTCTGCATTTGGCATCATTGCATGTGGCTGTGTGAGTCAGAAGAAGGACTCATGAACAGATATCAGACTTATGGACTTGAGTTGGTCTGGGCTGGGATATTTTCCTGATATATAATCACTTCTTGATATAAAGCTCTTTCTTACACATCTATGAGTGTTCCTAGCTTTGTTGCTCTAGTCAACTCTGCCTAACACACACTTGCATATTCACAACACTAAATATGTGTGCACCTATGCGTGCAAACATAAACATGTATGTACGTATTCATGCACCCACACAAACATAACAAAGTACTTATCTAGATGTACACAGGTAGCATACATTCCTCAGAATTATGCAAAGAAAATGTGAAGTGGATGGAAAATGACACAAAAACCTTTGCTTATAAACCTCTGTAATGGCAGACAAAGACTTAGTGCACATTATTTATTCATTACTGCCTGGAAAATATGGTGTCTGAGCTACAGTTGAGGTAGTTTGTGCTCAGAGAGTTAAGCAATTTGCTCAAAAAGCTGGGAAATGCTTTAACCAGGAATTAAACCAAGTTCTCATAAATCCAGTCTGCTAAGGTAGGGACAAAAATAAATGGACAACTTGCTTTTAAAAAAGATGCCACTGAACACTTAAGCAGTCCAACACACTTCACGGGGGATTAAACTGGAGATGATCAAATACCCCATCTGAATTGGAATAATGCACCTAAGTTTCTCCCCGTCATAGTCTCTATCTTAAAAACAATCAACAAACTCTTCTGAAAATAAAAATGACATAGGCTGATTATTGAAATACTAGAAATATGCATGCAAGATAAAGAAGTAAAACTCTATCATGCCCCCCACCACCTAGTGAGAAGCAATGTTAGCATTCAGTGGACACACCATGCAGGTAAGCTAATTGGCTTGTATCCATGGCATCGTGTCACTCAATCTTTCTATGCAGCATACATGCTGACATAGCTGTCCACACGGCTAATTCTCTGCCATCACTTTAGTGGTGGCATGGCATTCATTCACAGGAACTGGATTGGCCTGTGTTCTGTGACTGGATCCTAACCTTGGCGCCAATTGTTTTTCAATCGCATTCACTCATTCAATAGCTATTCACTGGTCACCCGCCATAGGCCAGGCACGCAACTAGGTTTTGGGACACATTAGCAAATAACATAGGCATCACCCCCTGTTCTTGTGGCCCTTGCCTGCCAGTGGGAGAACTCGAAAATCAAGAAGTGTATAAGGTCTGGATGCTCTCCTGACCAACCCACTCTCAACTCTGCTAAGCTCTGTCATTACCTCCTATGGACCATTTTCCAGAGGGGCCATGTGTGATGAAAGGAGGCACATCACACCCTCCACCCCAAGATGGGTAAGCATTGAACTGTTAATGGAAGGACAGTGTTGTAAGCCCACTAGCGGCTTCTTGGGAGGATGATGAGACCATCTATTCCCATAAAGAGCTATCGCTCACGAAACTCCATCTAGAGTCCCTGTGGGTTGGAATCAACTTGAT
This sequence comes from Nesogale talazaci, assembly GCA_004026705.1. Taxonomy (NCBI): domain Eukaryota; kingdom Metazoa; phylum Chordata; class Mammalia; order Afrosoricida; family Tenrecidae; genus Nesogale; species Nesogale talazaci. The sequence continues at coordinate 7,727 of PVJH01029628.1, read as the reverse complement.
GGTTTGGGTTTGGGGAAGAGGGAAATACCCTCTTCCAGAGTATAGCCGTGAGGTGGCCTAGGTTTTCTTTTTTTCCTGAAAAGTAATTTAACAAGGGGTGTTAAGTAAAGGCTCACTCTTTTTGTTGCTGTGTTCACTTTGATTATGAATGATTCTGCAGATCAATATGTTGCGTCTCAATTGTAGGAGCCAATAAGGAGAGAGAGTGTGTGTGTTTTAAGAATGATCTTTATGTTTGTCTTATCCCTCCAGAATTGATTACTGGATGAAGCTCTGAGGATGTCAGATAGGAGCAGTTGTCACCCTTGTGGTTCCTGAATCCTCCCTCAGTAAAGTGTGTATTGTTCCAATAAGGCAATACTGTGCCCACCTAGGAACGTTGCCTCCCATGGGGAGCTTAGGGAGAGTAGCAGCCTTCAGTCCAGCGGAACTTCTCCTTCCCACACCCAGTGGAACTTTTTACAGCTTTACCCCAAACCTATTCGCTGGTCTCAAGGTTCCCCAGGTAGAGCTTGACTCATGGTTCTCTTGCTGTGGGTCACCAAGGTCTTCCTTCTCTGTACAAGCTTCTCTCTGGGATCATCTCTTCATTCAGCCTTCTGTGGAGACATTTTGTTTTGTAAAATGAGGGTTTCCAATACTATTGTTTTGTTCCAATGGAATTCTGGAACTCAGAAAATATTTATCCTAACTTGAAGCACATGCCATGACCTAAAGTGCAATCAGGAAGGAAGGGTAATGTCCATCCTAAATGACAGAATATAATGAGACCATCTCAATTTTGGCAGATGATGAACTTTTATCACAAAGAAGACATCCTATTTTGTGTTTATATACTATCTCTCTGCACAACTTCTATCGTCCCATTCCTACAGCAGCAGTCAGCTCCTTTTTACCCCCCCCCCCAACTTTTTATTTTGAATGGGTGAAGGTTTATTATCAAAGATTGTCGAGTGTTTTGCTATTTCTTAGGAAGAGGGAGTATTGCTCATTAAGGTGTGGGGCTCTGCTGTACAAAAGTGTTTCAAAGAATTTGTGAAAAATGGAACTAAAAGATCATGGAAATTTTACAGGAACTTTTTATAGTTCCCATGTATGTTTTTGTTCCATTACAGAGAACAGAATGACTTAGAGAAAGATCTTTACTCTTAACCCCTGGGGCTCAGTCAGTACTCCACTTGACCTGCTCCTGGTGATGGCATCACTTCCTGAAGGCCATCCAGACACCAGACTGCGTGCCAGATGCTTACAAGCATAGTGCCATTTAATATCAGCTTGGGGCTAACAAGTGTACTTATAGTAGGGAACCTGAGGTCCAGCCAGCAGGAAACTTGTTCATGGCTACTGAGAAGCAGTGTGGCCAGTGCTCAAATCTAACCACAGCCAGAGTTCTGAACTATTATTCTTCACTGTGGGAGCTGCTCCACTCTAGTTCTTTGAGACAGGACACTCTCCCATTGTTCCCGTTTCACCCCGTTCTTCAGGAGACAAGAACAAGTGTCCACAGACAGCAGGTCCAGAGTCAGAGAGTCCCCTGACAGACAGCGTAACAGTGTGTCTTTGCCTGTCCCTAATAGAGACTCACACAACTCCCCCGGAGGTTGAGGAGATGAGGTTCTGGTTTCCAGAATTGTAATGAAGTGAGTCAGAGATGACACACTATGACACAGCAAGGGCACATAGCTATATGGCTTGGGCATGAACTGGTCTCTCGAGCTGGCCTCCTCTTTTCTCATCTCTGCTTACTGATGACCTTTTACTCGGGACTTAGCTTCTCATTTCTGCACCACCTCTACTGTCCCATTCCTACAGCAGCAGTCAGCAACTTTTTACCCCTTTTTATTGTGAATGGGTGAAAGTTTATATTTCAGATCATAATTTGCTAATTAACACAAACTATCAAATCTCACAATATGTAACCCAGTTCCACATTTCCCCCATATTCATATTTTTGGGGGGTGGGGGTGGGGGTGGCATCACTGCCCTCTGGTGGGAGTGGGAGGCTCAGGCTTGCTCCTGAAGAGGTGCTGCTTAACTTGAACTGCCAAGCCCGTTGGGCCGCAGTCCCGCACTCAACCACTACGACACCAGGGCTCAGTACCACGCCCCACCTCCCCCCATCTTTTTATAGGATATAATTTTCCCCTTTACCCAAGTTAAGACCTGTTTATCCTCTAGCCCAGGGGTGTCAAATGCAATTAAAACACAGGCCATTTGGTGCAACAGGCAAGATTCACACGGGCCACCTCACATTTACAAATTGTGTTAAATTGATATTTTGAAGTGAGGATTCAGAAACATGGATAGAATAATTAATACACTATATAATTGCTTTTATTTAAACATTTTTTATTTAATGTATTTACAAAACGAAAATTATTCTCTTTCATCCAAAACGTGCCAGTGTTTTCCTCCTACTAGTTTTCCAATATCTGGATTCAAGAACACACACTCTTCATTAAGGCAGACAGATGTTTATCCGTTAATCTTGATCTGCATGCCATTTTATTTAATGTCATGGATGAAAATAGTTGCTGACACTAGTATGTACTCCCAAAATAGCATAAAATTTGTACAGCAAACTTTTTAATTTCTGGGTGTTTCTCACCTAAATAAGAATATATTTTGGGAATTGCTACTTTTTGAAATTTGCCTTTTAAAATCAAATCATTCCGGAAATAAATTAATTTCAGTTATATCAAAGTGGAAACATTTGCAACTTTAAAGGAAAGGGCCCAATAAAAAGGAAATATTTTCCTGTAACTCTTTGACATCACTATCATGTTTATCAAATTAATTTTTGATTTCTTACATTTTACCATCATGTTGTGAAAATGAGCAACTCTGATTTTGTGATCTTACTCATATTCAGTAGTTAAATGGTTAATGAAGGAATTGTGTGTAGGATATTGCCTCAATCTCCCATAAGCACTACTTTCTTCATTACAATTTTTTTGCTATTTTCATCTTATTTCAGAGCATCATGGGCCACAAAAAAATGCTTGAGGGCCACATGCGGTCTGCGGACTGCCAGGTTGACACCAATCCTCTAGTCTATTGGTTCCCCTTCTTTGCATTTCTCTCCCATTCCGAGAAAACATCAAAATCTGTTTCTTTGGGGCTGAGCCCCGGTGGCATAGTGGTTGAGTGCAGGACTGTGGTCCACTGACTTGGCAGTTCAAATCCAGCAGTAGCTCTCCAGGAGCAAGGCTGGGCCTTCCACTCCCTCCAGAAAGCAGTGATGCCCCCCCCCCAATCTGTTTCTTTGAATATAAAAAACTTTAGTTTGATTTTTCTTTCATAACAGTGGTCTCACGTCCTTATGTGATTAACAAACTTCACTCAGTATCATGTCTTCCAAACCCACTGTGTTATGAAATGTCTCACCATTTCATCATTATTCTTTAGCAATGTACAGTTTTCCATTGTGCATGTGCACCACAGTCTCTTCCATTGATTTGTTCTCAATACTGATGTGAGGTGTTGCTTTGATCTGGAACTCCTGAAAGGTTAGTGATCCTGAGCATTTCATCATTTGCTTTTGGCGGCCTGGATGCCTTCTTTGCTTAAGTGTCTCTTCATGCCCTTTGCCCATTTTTAATTGAATTATTTGTCTTTTTCTTGTTGAGGTGATAGAATTTTCCATAGGCTTTTGAGATTAGTACATTGTCCAATACATAATTGCCAAAATGTTTTTCTCAATGGGCCTTTTCTCTTTTTACTCTTTTGATGCATGTAAGTCTTATTTTTTAAAAGCTCTCAGTCAGTGATTTTGTCTTCTGTCATGCGTATGTTTTGTTATGTTTAATAGTGTGTTAATGCTGTGTATAGAGCCCTTTTTTTTAACCGATCAAAAAAGAATAGGACTATTTTCTCACTGGTGATCTTTATAGCTCCAAAGTTTAAAAATCTGTCTTTACCTCAAGTTAATATTTATATATGAAATGTGGTACGTGTTCTGTTTCATTCTTAGGCAAATGGAAATCCAATTTTGCCAGCACCATTTGTTAAAGAGACTCCTTTTCATTTAATGTATCTCAGCCCTTTGCTGAAAATCAATTGTCTGTAGGTGGGTGGATTTATTCTGAGTACTTCGTTCCATTGGTCTACTTGTCTAGTTTACCAGCCTGTGCAGTAGGTTGTGAGGTTCAGAAAGGAGAGGCTTCCTATTTTGCACTACTTCTAACGTGATACTTTCCTTATTCTTAGTCTCTTTCCACAGCAATTCACTTTTCTATTTCATTAAAGAATTATGTTGGAATTCAGATCTAAATTTCATTATATTTAGAGTTTGCTTGGGATAGGATTAATATTGTGTTTATGTTAAATCTTCCTATCCATGATCACAAAACATATTTCCATTTATATGAGCTTTTTCTTTTATTTGTAATGTTTTGTAGTTTCTTTATATAAATCTCTTGTTTCTCTGGTTAAGTTTATCCCTTAAATATTTGATCTTTTGAGTGGCTATTGTAATTTGGTATTGAATCTGACTGATTTTTGTATGTTAATCTTGTAGCCCACTATTAAATATTTCAATTAATTGCAACCATTTTCTTGTTGAGTCTTTGGGGTTTTCTAGGTATATAATCATACCATATGTAAAAAGGGTTTTACTTCTTTTTTACCAATTTAGATGCTTTTGATTCTTAATGCTAACTAATATTTCTGGCTAAGATTTCACGCACAACATCCGATATGAGGAGTGATTAAGAATACTCTTGGCTGACTTCCATTCACAAAGGAATCGCTTTCTATTTCTCCTCATTAAAAGAGGTGTTGACTGTTGGTTTTGTGTAGATGGTCTTATTATGTTGAGGAATTTTCCTTTTATTCCTATATTGTTGAGTATTTAGCAGTAATGGGTGTTGGATACCGTCAAATGCCATTTCTGCATCAATTGATATAATAGCAACTCTTATCTTTTGTTTTGCTTATATGGTAAATTCCATAGATTGTTTTTCCAGTTTTGAACTATTTTGCATATCTGGTATGAATCCCATTTGATCATAATAGGCTATTTTTAATGTTTCCTATTAGTTAGTTTTTTTCTGAGAATGTTTTCATTATGTTCATAAGGCCTCTAGTTTTCTGTTCTAGTCATATCATTGCCTGACTTTGATATCAGGGTTATTATTAATTCATAAAACGAGTATAGGATTTTGCCATCCTTTTTTATGTTTTGGAATAGTTTGAGTAGAGTCAGCAGCTTCTTGCCCCATTACATATCACATAATATATGCATTGAGTTTGTGTAAGATGAGTGTGTATGTATCTTTGTATGAATACATGTATCTGTGTTTGTGTCTGTGGGAGGGGATGTTTCTTTGCATATGTCTTTGTGTGGTGTATGTCTCTATGTGTAAGCTGTGTCCCTGCATGCATCTCTGTGTGTTCCATCTGTGTGTGTGTTTGTGTGTCACTCTGAGTGTGTCTGTGTCTCTGTGTGCATACTGTGTCTGTCTGTGTGTATTTGTGTGCATGCTGCTTTCTTATTCATCTCAGTATCACCAGCTTCTAATATGGTGTCTGGCATTAATGTTAATGTCATCTATTGAGTTATGTGAATGTGGGGTTGACCGACTCTATTTGCCCACTTTCACACAATTTGCTCTATTGAGGGAAGTAAAACAAATACAACAATCTGACTCCCCTGTACTGTGTAGGTTTGGTGTCATTAGCTGATAACTCAAGACAAAGGATGCCTGTAGTAGGAGGGTCACTTTTAGTGATAGGGAAGGTCAAGTTCTATTTCAAATGATCATTTTAAGAATTTTGAATCTTGGTATTTATTTCTTATCTGTTCTAGTTTATTTGATGCTATTTGTAATTTCAAAATGACATGGCACTTTTAGAGGAATAGAGATCAGCTCTGTCAGTCTTGTCTGCTTGCTTTTCTTTATACTATCTTGCCCTCACAATGCCTGGGTCTTTTGTCTACTTGGCTCAGCTGATAATCCATATACAGGGCCATGTGATCATGCCATGGAAAAGCACTCCTGGCCCCTCAGCTCTGGAATCCCCCCCATACTGCACGAATAGCCTGATGGCTCTACAGGTGGCCTGAGGGGCCAGTGTCATGGCCCAAGTTAAGATGAGTTAAGCTTACATATATTTTAAATTAAAATAAATAGGAATCGATATTTTGATTTAAAAAATATCTATATCAGTGCTATAGACCACCTCCAGTGCTCCCTCACTGAGAAGGCACTCTCCCAGTATAGCTGTCCCTGTGTTCTGACCAGACCTGAGACAGGGCTTGGCACAGAGTTGGGATTCCATACTTGTGGAATGAGCAAGCATGACTTGGATTTGAAATCATCCGTTCATGAACCGAGAGCCAACAAAGTGACACATAATAAAAGTCTCACTTGGAGCCATCTTTTCTTGGTCAACTAAGACAATCTTCTTCCACTGGAGTTCCCTGTCAGCTAAGAAGGAGGTCTCTGTCACAAAGTGCCAGACTCACACTGTGGGCCCTCATGAACTGAGCAGCCCTGTTGTTAAATTACCAGGGAGAACTATGGTGTGGCGAATCCCTAATTTGGATTTGCAAATCGCTAATTTGCAAGTCCCTCAGATTTGCAAAGGGTTCACTTTAAAAAGTGCCCTAATGACAGCTTCCCAAATAGGGGTTAACAAGAAGGAGTAGCAATACATGCTACTACCATGTAGTAGTAAAGAAACAGTCGAACTTGTAGTAGCAAAAACTGCAGCAGAACTGGCAGTGATGGTAGTAATAGTAGCATCAGCAGTAGTGGTGTCAGCAGAAATAGTAATAGTAGGAGGGCCACTAGTAAGAAGAGGTGCATCAGGCTGAGCCCTGGTGGCGTAGTGGTTGTGTGCGGGAGTGCAGCCCACAGGGTTGACGGTTCAAATCCAGCAGCAGCTCTCCAGGAGCAAGGCTGGGCTTCCTACTCCCACCAGGGCAGGGATGCCCACGCACAAAAAAAGAGTAGTTGCATCAATAGTAGCAACTGCTTTAAAAAACAATAGTGGTAGCAGCAAGAGCAGCAGTAATCAAAGCAGTAGATGTAGTAAAAGGAGTTGTGATAGTGGCATCAGTAGTAATGCATCAGTAGCAGCAGTAGAAGTGATATTAGAAAGAGTAGAAGTATCAGCAACAATGGCAATGGTGGCCCCTTTATTATAACGACTATATTTTGGGCACAATGCTATCTCACTTAATCCTCAAACAGTTCCTTTGGAACCCATCATGGCTTAGTTTCTATTAGCATAATGTTCAGGTCCTTCTATGGCCAAATGTCATATCAGCACCTACACATACATCCTTCTTTCAGTTCCTCAAAAGCAACATACTCTCTCCCTCTTGCATTTTCCACTGGAATAACCACCTGTCCTTACCATCCCAATCCAAATAGTCCATCTCTCAATCACCCACAAACCTTAGAAGCTTCCCGTGGGTGGCAGTGTATCTAGATCACCTAGATCACCTTGGGCATGGTGGTTCTTCCTGCTATCATCATCATCATCATCATCATCATCATCGGTCGTTTAATCCTTTATCCCCCCTCTCATCTTATGGAGTCAAAAATGTGTTCAGAAAAAGAATAGGGACATGCCCAAAGAGTCAAGAGCCAACCTGAAGGAGGTGCCAATGGCAGGTGCTAGAGCAGTTGAGCAATAAGATTATAATAGTATTGAATTCTAACTCAGAAGATAAAATTACTGTCTAGAGATTTATATTATAAAAGAAGGGCAGATTC
>PVJH01029627.1:0-25790 GCA_004026705.1 Nesogale talazaci | reverse complement strand
ATGCGTGAGGGGGCGTGGCGTGGAGTCTGGGAGCGTGATGCGTGAGGGGGCGTGGCGTGGAGTCAGCGGGAACGTGATGCGTGAGGGGGCGTGGTGTGGAGTCAGCGGGAGGGGTGCGTGAGGGGGCGTGGTGTGGTTCCACAGGGGTCCGGCGCGTCCAGCAGAGTCGCAGGGGGCCGGGACTGGCTAGGGGCCAGGTCGGAGTGGGCTGGGCTGGCAGGAGGAAGGTGGCAGCACCTCAGGCCTGGCAGGTGCCGCTCGGGGTGGGGCCGAGGCCAGGCCTGCCTTGGCGCACACTCAGGAAGCCCTTTAGGATAGGATAGGCCGACCTTCGAGCACCCCGTTTCCCACCGTGACTTCGGCCCCACAGCCAGGGGAGCTGGGGAAAGAGATGTGGCTTCCTGCCTAGTCTGCCCACCGGCGGGCGTTGGGGCCCACGCGGCCCCCCCACACTGTTGAGATGGTCTCTGGACAGAGTGGTACAGGGACCCTGAGGCAGAAGCCAGGCGAGTGTGAGTGTGCACGGGCGTGGGTGACCCTGCTGGAGGACCAAGCACCAAGCACTAAGGGGGCCCATGGGTGTTAGAGGTGAGTGGGCCTGGCTGAACCTCAGGAGGTCCTGGTGAAGCTGTGACCAGAGGGGTCTCAGAAAGGGGAGCAGGTGGCAGCAGGCATGGTCACTCCAGCAGGCAGGTTTTGGGGGTGGGCACCAGTAAAGGACCACAGTGTCTGTCCCAACCCTCCTGCTTTCGCACCTGCCATACCCCCCGCCTCATCCCCCTGGCCCCTTGGCCTCAGAACCCCTCACCTCTCCCCCCAACCCACCCACCCCAAGGCTGTCCTGGCCTCTAGCCTGTGGGTGGCCGAGTGGCTGGGACGACTTCCACCAGGCCAAACAGACCCTATGACCCTGGCTCCTCAGGGGAGACCCGGCCTCCGGGTCCATCTCCCCTAGCAGAGGGTCCTGAGGTTGGGGGCAGCCGTCCACTGAGGAGACCCTCCACCAGCGACACTGTCGCACCCTCCGCCCTGAGTCCGACCGGGCAGCTGTTGGACAGCATGTGTCAGGGGCGGCCAGGTGGCCTGTCCCAGCCCAGAAACCCGATGCTGGCCCACCCCAGATGCCCTTCTCCATCAGCCGTGGAGGCAGGCCCCCCCCCCCCATGTGCAGTGGTGCCCCTTCCAAGAACATTATTTGGTTTGGGAAATTGAGCTAATTAGGTTTGCCCCTCCCCCTGCTGGCTCTCCTGTCCCTTGTTTTTAATTAGCGGGAAATTGACAAGGAATTTACATGACTGAGGACAGCTTTACAAGTTCCAAATGTTCCTCTTGGGCCCCCCTGCCTGTAGCCCCTCAGCCCTGCTGCCGGGGCACCCAGCTGTACAGAGCCTGGCTAGCTCCCCGGGGTGCCGGTCCGGCCCTGGGTATTCCCAGGTCTGACGGAGCCCAGAACAGGCCCGCCCCCCCTCCTGTCCCCCCTACCTCAGGAAGGGTCTGCCACCAGCCGTCCTCAGACCTGCTCAAAGACCCCTGATGGCTCCTCCTGGAGCACTGGGCTCAGGGCAGAGTGGGAGCCCGCTGTGGGGACAGCAGGCCCTCCAGAGACCACCTCCCGTTGGACATGCCCTTTCAGCTGTACCTCTCCACCTGACCCTGAACCTCCACCTGCACCCCTCCTGCCCATCACTTGAGCCCCCCCCCCCGCCTGTTTCTCCACTTCTGCTCCTCCACCTGTGTTTCCCCTTCTGCACCCCGCACCCACGCCCTGTGAACTGCTGTGCCCTGTGCGTGTGTTCGTGAGGGCGTGTGTCGTGTGTGTGTTTATGTGTAGAAGGGGCAGCACTGCCAGTCTCCGGGAACCCCTTCACCCCTCGAGGTGGCCCTAGAGCCTGGAGTCCCTCTGTGGGCCAGCCCCTGTCAGGGCAGGGGGGCTGAGTGAGCAGAGGCGGGGTACCAGCGAGGGCGGGGTCAGAGGGCGGGGTGTCTGCAGCCTGCAATGCTGACCCGGGCTCTCTGGTACACAGATAGCTTCTACCTGCGCAACCTGCCCCCGCAGCCCACGCTCCTGCCCTCCAACCACAACTTCCCCGGCGTGGCCCGCACCGCCCCCGGCCACCCCACGACAGGCTCCTGCAGCCGAGAGCGGGGAGAGGCCGGCCCCCTGGCCAAGGGCTCCAAGGAGTTCGACCGCTTCCTGCTGGGCAAGGAGAAGGCGGGCAAGGCGGCCGAGGTCAAGGAGCGGCCGGCAGCGGCGGTGGGAGAGGAAGGTGGCAAGGAGAGGCACCGACTGGTGCTGCCCATGCCGGCTGACGGGCACTGCCCCGACGGCGCCATGCCCCGGGTGGCCTGCGAGGGCCGCGCCAAGCACCTGGCCGCCTGCCTGCTCAACACGAAGGTGCTCAACGGGGACATGGGCAAGGCCACGCTGGCCAGCTGCGCAGGGGGCATGCTGGGCCGGCCCAGCGCGGGCTCCGGAGCCCCAGGGCGCTGCGCCAAGGAGGGGGCGCCGCCCCCAGAGCCCGGGCCGGCCTTCAGCGAGTGCCTGGAGCGGCGGCAGATGCTGCACCACACCGTCTCCTACAGCATCCCCTCCGGGCCGCCCCCGCCCCTCAGCACGGCCGCCGCCGGCTCCTTCCCCTGCCTGCAACTGCACGCCGGCCCCGACGGGCTCTGCCCGCTGCAGGACAAAGTCCCCCGAGACCTGAAGGCCAGCGGGCCCACCTTCGTGCCTTCCATGGGACACCTGGCTGACAAGACCCGTCCTCTGCAGGCCCCTGAGGCCTGTGCCGTGGCCGGTGAGGGCAAAGCCCGGCACCTGGAGGGGGCCGCCGAACACATCGCCGCCTGCGGCATCACCTATGCCCACCTGAAGGCCGAGGGCAAGGGCGAGCGGCGGGCAGGGGGCTTCGAGGCCACCCTCAACCCCAGGCTCAGGGGCCTGGAGTACCTCCCCAGCTCCGGCCCCGAGGCCCCCTTCCCCAGCCTCCCCAAAGGCAGCCTGGACAAGAACAGCTACCTGGAGCTGCCGGGGGCCGGGCCCGAGTGTCTCCACCCCAGTCACCAGGACCCCACGGGCGGGAAGATGGTCCAGGCCTGCTGCACTTTAGACAAAGCCCCCGGGAAGGAGGCCCCGCTGGGCACGCCCGTGACCCAGAAGGTGGCCCGCATCCGCCACCAGCAGCACCTGGTGGGCCCCGAGGGAGAGCCGGGGTGCAACGTGCCAGAGGGCAAGCGCAAGTCCCTGGAGCTGGCGGCCCTGGGCTACGGCGGCCCCCACCTGCCGCCCTGGAGCGTGCAGGCTGGCCAAGGGCCCGCTGTGGCGGTGGGCGAGGAGCGCAAAGGTGGCGGCGGCGCGGGGGGCGCCTACCTGGACCCCTTCGGCAGCACGCTGCAGCCGGCGACTCTGCTGCCCCAAGAGCTGCCCGCCCCGTCGGACGAGGTCTCCGCCATGAAGAACCTGCTCAAGTACAGCCGCCAGGCGCTGGTGGTGGGCCAGAAGGCGCCCTTCGTGGGCCTGGGCGGCCTCAAGGCCAGCTGCGGCCAACAGGAAGCCAAGTTCCCAGCCCCCAAGGCCCCCGGCCAGGCCCCCGGCGAGGTGGACCGGCCCGACTGTGCCCGCAGTCGTGAGCACGACACCCCGCACGGGGACGGGGAGGTGCGGCAGCCGCCCGTGGGCATCGCGGTGGCCCTGGCCAGGCAGAAGGACACCCCGGGCAGGCCCGAGAACCCCTACAGCACCAGTGCGGGGCGGCCGGGCAGGGCAGCTGCTGCCTTCAAGGGTGAGTGAGCCCTTCCCAAGAGGGGCACTGGGTGGGGGGCCGTGCTCAGTTGGGGGGCAGCCACTGTGCCTGCTCCCCTTCTAAGAGGTCCAGAGTGGGGGGGTTCCTCTGGGCTTGTCTGTCAGGCGCCCCGATCCTCGTCCCTGTACCCCCCTGTGCAGCTGGTGGTGGTGCCCGTTCCATGCATGCACTGGACCCGGAGGCCGAGGATGGCCGAGCCCGCCTCTGTGAAGACCGCCTGGGGCTGGCCGGCCGGGAGCTGCTGCTTCAGTAAGAGCTGGCCACTGTGGGCCATGGGGGGTGGGGAGAGGGCGTTGGGCCTGTCCTGTGGGCTCCGGGTCTGCAGGACAGGCTTTGGGGCTCTGGCCCACGCGGGCAGCAATCTGGTGGGGAATTGAGCCTGGGATCCTGGGGCCTCCGGGCCGGTGGACACGGGCTGAGCTGGTGCCTCGTAGGGACGGCAAGGAGTTGGAGTTTGCGAGGACGCACCCGTCGGGGGGCTGCCATGGAGAACTGGGCCCGCACCTCATGATCGCCGGCAGCTCCTCGCTGCAGAACAGCCAGCTGGGCGGGGACCCGGCCCCCCACCCTCACCCTGCCCACCCGCCCTGGCTGCCCCGCACACGAAGTCCCTCCCTGTGGATGGGGGGGCATTCCTACGGTCAGTGCGGGGTGGCGGGTGGGCTCCAGGCTGGCTCTGGCCTCCATCCTGCGGGGACGGCCCTGACCAGCCCTGACCGCCTGCCCCTGTCTCCACAGGCCTCGGGCATCCCGCCTTGCACCAGAACTTGCCCCCCGGCTTCCCCGCCTCGGTGCCCGGCCCCATGCCCCCCGTCTTCCCCCTCTCCCAGGACACCCCCACACAGCTTGTCATCCTGCCTTCCGAGCCTGCCCCCCACGCCACCCCCCACGCACTCGGTAAGGGGCTGGCTACGAGCACCCGGGGGGGCTTCTCTGCTCCCTGCATGGAGGGGAGGGGTCGGGGCCGGGGCCAGGGCGTCGGGTTGACAGCTCCTCTGCCCGGCCGCAGCTGATGTCATGGACCAGGCCTCCCTGTGGCCCCCCATGTACGGGGGCCGGGGCCCCGCCTCCCACATGCAGCACCCCGGCCAGCTGCCCGTCTACCCGCGCTCCCAGCTCCTGAGCCAGCAGGAGGTGTACAGCCTGCAGCAGCAATCCCAGCAGCCCCTGCAGCAGCAATCCCAGCAGCCCCTGCAGCAGCACATGCCCGTGCCCATGCCCCAGTCAAGGGCGGCCCAGGCTCTGGAGATACAGCGGCAGGTTCACTTCCAGGTACCAGGCTGGCGCCACCCCTCTGCTCTGTGCCCTCCGTCATCCCTGGGGGGAGGCGGGAGGGCCAGCCAGGGGCTGGGGTCTCACCTCTCCCCACCCACAGCGGAAGCCAGATGACCACCACCTGGAGCCGGGGGAGCCGAGCCCCGAGAAGGCCCTGAAGTCCACCCACAAGCCAGTTGCCTTAACCCCCACTGCCAAGGGCCCCTCCCAGACGGTCACCACCGGCCCCAAACTCGCTCTCTGCTGCCACTCGCCCAGCCCACAGCCCCCCACCCGCTGCCCCACGCCTCCGCGGCCCAGCGCCCGGTGCACTTTATCTGTCTGCCCTGCTATTGGGGGCGGCGTGCCCGCCCGCAGCCCTGGACCCGTCTCTTCCATGGTCGGAGCCAAGGACGAGGGCATGGGGGGCCAGCGGCCCCAGGACGGTCCCAAGGCCCGAGAACCAGGTGAGCTGCCCCCCCACTCCCACCCAGGGCCTCTGCCCTGTTCCACCCCTCTCCACACCCTGCCATCTTTCTCAGGGAGGACTGGGTGGGCGCCCATGCAGGTCTCCCTCTGCTCCAGCCAGGGCCCCCGGGGGTGGGGGGGGATGACCTCAGCCGCCCCCAGGCTGGGGGTGGGGGATTGTGTCCGAATGAGGCTCTGTGCTCACACCGGAAACCCGTGTGCGGGCAGTGACCGGTTCCAGACTCGCCATAGGGCCTGAGCCAACAGGTTGTTGGGTGGTTTTTTTGTTTTTCAGGGTTTTTTCTCTTTTTTTTCCAGTCAATGGGGCGTGAGGCCTCAGGCACGCTGCTGCCTCCTCAGCTCAGGCCAAACTTGATTCAGGCTTTGTGTTGTGCAAAGAGAGCCCTTTCGGCCTGGCCGCAGCACTGGCCAGCTATCTCCTTCCCCAGGGAGCCTTGGCCCTGCTGCCTGCCCGCGCGCCCCCCCCCCCCCCCCCCCCCCCCCCCCCCCCCCCCCCCCCCCCCCCCCCCCCCCCCCCCCCCCCCCCCCCCACACACACACACACAAGCCGTGTGCCCTTTGCCTACCATGCAGGTGCAATGCTGGGAGTCTCCTGCCCTGGGTCTTCCCTGACGCCACCCCTTCTTTTGCAGCCCTGCCCTCCGGATACTCGTGCCCCCCCGCCTGTGTGGGCTTCCCCTCCACCCGCCCTGCGCACCGACTCTCTTGTGACCTCGTGCACCCTGAAACTATGCAAGCCACCGCCCCTGCCCCACCCGAGCCCCTGAGGACATGCCCCCCCGGGGACCCTCCCCCCTGCGCCCCCACCAGCCTGGAGGAACCCGGGCTGCTCCCGGGGGCTGGCGAGACCCCAGACCTCACCGCCGCCCCTCACCCCGCCGAGCGGAGCCCCCCGGGGAAGGCAGTGGACCCCAGCCCACTGGAGGGGCTGCCCTTCAGGGTCCTCATCGAAGGAGAGGACTCAGGGGCTGCTGCCCCGGCTCATTCTACTCAGGGAGGGGAGCCAGAGAGGACCTCGGAGGAGTGCAGGGAGGAGGGGGTGACACAAGGCCCCACGCCAGGGGCCACTCCCCAGACCCCAGAGCAGCCAGCCTGGAGCCCGGAGGGCCAGGGCAGAGAGGAGGAGGAGGAGGAGGAAGAGGACGATAACAATGAGCTGCAGGGGCAAGACACAGAGGACGCTGCAGAGGGGGACCTGCAGGAGATCTGGGGCCCCTGCGTGGACAGCTGCAACTTGCCCAGGGGGCTGGCCAGTCTGGACGCCCTGGTGGCCGCCACCATTGAACTGGGGGACCTCCCGGAGCTCGGCCCTCTGGAGCCTCCACCCCCAGCTGCCCCGGGACCCCCCAGCACCTCCACCCCGCCCCAAAGCTCAGGGATTGATGGCATCACCTTGCTCAGCGAGCTGGCCGACCTGGAGGCGCCCTGGCAGCGGGACCTGGGAGGTGAGTGTCCACCCACCTCGGGCCTGAGGGCCGGCTCAGCTGTCCCCAGGGTGTGCTGGGCTCCTGGCCATGGGCTTCCCACCCTGGTCCCGGCCCCTTGTCAGTGAGGGACCAGCTGCAGGTGTGCTGAAGACGGGGACCCCCCACCTCCCTACAAACCCTGAGGCTGTGGAGGGACAAGGAAGGTGACGTGATGGTGGTCTTCGAGGCGGGGCCGGGGGCAGCCGCTGCATCCTGGGCTTTCTCCTCCCCACTGGCTTTGTACCCAAGATGCCCACCGGGCATGGGCATCAGGCTGGTAGGCCCAACAGGGAGAGGGTGGACCTGGCTCCTCTCAGCCTCTCCCTTTGTCCTGGCCCAGAGAGGGCATCATGGAGGCACTGGGTCAGATCTGGGGGTGTGTGTGTGACATTTATAGAAGAAGCCCCTGGTTCCCACTGTCTTTTGCTGCAAAGAGAGAAAGGGAAGGTTCTTGTAAAGTTAATTTCCCCCATGCGTGAGTCCGGGGCTCCCCAGAGAGAGGGCCTTGTGGACTCTGCTGACAAAGGCCTTGCTTGGTGCGGTGGCTGGGGGGGGGGGGGGGGGGGGGGGGGGGGGGGGGGGGGGGGGGGGGGGGGGGGGGGGGGACAGTGACGAGGCAGGCAGGTGCGGGCACCACTTGCCCACTGAGGAAAGTCTCCTGTCGGCCCTGATGTCCCCCGGGCAGCTGTCGGAGGCCGGCCCATACGGACAGAGCCCCGTTCATCTTGACGGCCAGGTTGTCCCCGGTGCGGGGGGTGGCATCCCTGCCTGGGGGCTCCTGAGTCCCCAAGGCCTTCGTGGGTGGCAAGAAGAATCCCATGCCCCGCCCTGCAGGCCCCACTGGCCCCGGTCACCACCGCTCTCCATCCGCCTGCTCCCTCTAGAGCTTCCCATGAGGGTTCTGACGCTGATGGGCATTGGGTGAGCAGTCTACTTAGGCTGCTGGGCCCCCAGGCCTCGGGGGCCCGGTGCAGGGGTGTCTCTGGGTCGTCCGTTCTGCAATGGGTGGGCAGCCGCGTTGTCTGCCCCTTGGCGGCCGTGCATAGCGCTGTCACGACCACTTGTGCATGTGCTCGTCCCGGTCTGTGGCCCTGCTGCCGATTCCTGTGGGCAGACGGACGGACGGACGGACACACAGACACACACGTAATGAAGACTGCGGAAGCCCCCGGGGGAGCTGATACAGGTGGACCGTGGTGCTGGTGAAGAACACGGAAAGCCCCATGGACGAGCAGAGCGAGGCATCTGCTGGACGCTGCACGTTGTCAGGAAGGCCCAGTCCCTGGAGAAGGACACCAGGCTTGCTGGCGGGTTAGCCAGAAGGAGGGGGGAAGCCCATAAGGAGACGGGTGGACGCAGCGGTGGCCACAGTGGGCAGGCCGCAGAGCCCCGCGTGCAGCTGGTGTGGGAGCGGCGGGGGTCCCGGGAGTCCGGGCTGACTGACCCAACGCCCTCACGCCCGGCACCTGCCGATGTTGCTGCCGGGCGCGTGCTCCGCCCACGGTGACCCTCCGAGGATGCCCGGGCAGCCACCGGGTCACAGTGCCACCTTTGCAGGTTCTCTTGTTGGCATAGCCACCCGGCGGGGTATGGAGCGGCCACTCCTGCATTTGAGTCTCCCAGCTGAGGAGTGACGCCAGGCCCTGATGGCGTCATGGCAAAGTGCTCGGCCGTGGCTCGGGCTGATTGGAGCCCACGGCCACCCCGTGGGAGACGCACGGGGCAGTGTGCGCCCTGGGTGACCGGCCCTGCCCGTCATCTTGGGTTGCGTCGGCGTCCGCTTCCTGGCACCTGGGTATCACCTTTGTTTGTGAAGTGAGGAGGTTTTTTTTTTCAAATGTCCGCGGAATATTCTCCCTCATCGTAGGAGCCTGGTGGCAGAGTTCAATTTTCCACTTTGAGCACCCTCCCCCATCACGCCACAGAAGACCTGGCCATCCGCTTTGTAGAGGTGACTGGTTCAGGGGCCCGCCTCGGTCACATGGGGTCACCGTGAGCGTTTCACTTTCCTGTCCCTTGAGGCCCTCCCCCTTTTTGAAAATGAAGTCCAACGTAGCTGTTTTTTTCCTTTGTTGCCGACACTTTCTTGGGGTGGTGGATTGTGAAGCTGTTCGCAAGGAGAAAAGTCTGGTTCTTTCCCCGGATGTCTAGTTCTAAGAATTCTGTAGTTTGGGCTCCACGAGTCAGGTCTTGACCTATTCTGTGTTGCTTTTAAAATACTATTTTAGATGGCGCAGAGTAGGGACCCGCCTCCACTTCCGGTGGTTGCCACACCATGTGCGGAAGACGCTGCTTTCTCCGCCGAGTGAGCTGGACGTCTTGGTGGCGGGGCTCATCTCTGGACGTTCAGTTCTGTTCTACTGATCCATGTCTCTGTGTCCCCCGCCCGCCCCCCGTGAGAGCCGCACCGCTTGAATTGCAGTCGCCTTGCGGTCAATTTTGAAATCGGAAAGTGCGTGTCCTCCGGTCTTTTCCTTTCCAGGATTGTTTTGGCAACCCTGTATCTCCAAAATTCCACCTGCGTTTTAGGATGCGTTTGGCTATTTCTGCGCACGCGCGCACACACACGCGCGCACACACACACACACACACACACACACTCAGATGCCGTAGGTGTTTCTGGTGGACGGCATTCATTCCGTCGGCATGTGGATACACATCTGAACCCCGGGGTAGGGCGGTGGCTGTTGTGTGCAGTCACCAGCTGGAAGACGGGGATTTGAGGCCACTCCCTTGGAGAAGAGGCCTCCGAGTTAGCCATGGAGAGTCCGGCAGAGGGACAGTCTGCCCTGACCTGCTTGGGGACGGATGAGATTGGGCCCAGACTCAAGAGGCAGGTGGTCATCCGGGCAGCATGTGGGCTTTGCAGCCACGGGCAGGGCATGCCTTTCCGTTTGTTTAGATCCTGCAAGGAGCCCTGCTACCCTTTCCGCTGTGACCCACAAGGCCAGCAGTTCAAACCCACCAGCCGCTCTGCGGGAGAAAGTCGAGAGTGTCCACTGTCAGCCAGTAGCGTCTCAGAAACCCAGACCGCCCCGCCCTGTGGGCTGGCCGTGCGTTGGCACCAGACGGGGCCGGGGAACGGGTGTGAGTGTTCACTTCTGTCCGCCTGCTGCGGCCACTGGAGCTTTCAGAGGATAAGCCTTTCACGTCCCTAGGTCATGTACACCAAGGGGGGGGGGGGCTGTTGCTTTTCCTGCTGTTGGTGAGGCAGTTGTTCTCTCTGCTCCTTTCCGGGGGCACCCCGGCTTCCGTATGGGAACATACTGACTCTGGGTGGGCTTTTGCACCCTGCAACTTGGCCGAAATCCTGCATTCACCCTGCCAGGCTTTTTTGTGGGATCTTCCAGGTGTTCTACGCTCCGGGTCGTGCCTTCCAGGAGAAATGATGCTTGTGCTTGGTCTTTTTCGTGTGTTTGATGCCTGTTGCTTCTTTTTCTTGCCTCAGTGCTCTGGCTGTGACGGCCACCACGGTGTTGAACGGTGCTAAAAATGGGCCTTCTTGTCTCCCGCCTCACCTTAGCGAATCCTGTGTTCTTGTGGCACGTCCCCTTTTGTTCTTCCCCTCCCCTGCTCTCTGACATTCCAAGACACTCCCGCCTCATCCCGTCCCCGCCTGGTTAGCGGTGAGTTCTCCAAGCTGCCCCAGCTCTCTCTCTCTCCTTGGAGAACGCTGAGAAGCCAACATCTGGGCAATTGGTGTGCCTAGTGCAGTCGGGCTGCCGCCGCCGCTCCCCAGCGCCCCTCGGTGGACTGATGGAGCTCTTCATCCTGGAAGCTACCATTTCCTGCTGGGAGCTCCAGTTGAGCAGGGCCTGCCCTCTGTGTTTATAACTTCCTTCCCCCCAGTTAAGAAGCCTGTCCCCATCACCCCACTACCTACCGATGGGGTCAGCTTCACCTCACCTGTGACCCATCTCCCACTTCAGCTGCTCCTCCCTCTTGGCTCTGCCGGGGCAGTGCCCCCCCCCCCCCACATTACTGCCCCAGGTGTCCACTGTACCTGCGGTCACCATCAGGGTAGCTATCTGCCCCTCACTCCCACCTTCTTCCCTGCCCCCTTCTGACCTGCCATGACCCTGACCCAGGTGTCTGAGTGCCTCCCCCCCGCTTCCAGGCCTCTTTCCTCACCTGCCCGGCCTGCTTATGGACCTACCCTCTCTTGCCCACGCCAGGGCCCTCTGGGACCTTGAGTGGGTGCACCGGTGGGAAAGGACAGCTTCCCAGGCCTCTGTCGTCAGGGCAGGCCCCCAATAAGGGGGGAGGTGGGTGGTGTGTCGACGGATGGACAGGTGGGTGAAGGCCATCTCTGAGGGTGGGTGCCTAAGTAGAAGAGGCGCTGGCTCTGTCACACACTGGTGCCTGTTCCTGTGACTCTGACCGTGGCTCTGGCCTGAGGGCCTCTCTGGGGGCTTCCTCAGAGCACAGCTTCTCAAGGAGTGAGGGGCTGAGTGTCCAGGCCTGAGGCCCAGGGCTGCTGCTGTAGCCCTGACCCACAGGCAGCGCGGACCAAGGTGGGAGCACACATGCTCTGACCTGAACTTCTCAGGAGTGTGTGCCCCTGGCTCTGACGGCGGGAGGGAGGGTACTGCCTCAGCTGTGGGTCCCCCCTCACCGCCTGCCACATACCCGCAGGGGGAGAGTTCTTATCTGGGACTCCCCCCCAGCCTGGCCCTAATTATACTGCCCACTTCTTGAGAAACTTGGCTACCTCAGGGCCCACAAGAGCCTGCCCTTTTTGGAGAAGCCTTGAGTCCTGACCCAGCCGAAGACCTCAGTGGGGGGGTCAGCCTGGGGACCCTGTGCCTACCTACCCCCACAGGCCCATCTGCAGTCCCAGGACCCAGTGCACACACCTGTTCACAACTGCCCACGCACACTTGTGTGTATATGTTCTCGTACCTGCACATACACACCTGTTTACATACAACTCTCACGTACCCAGGTGTGCACACTCACCTACACAGCTGGGGACGTATTAAGTACACACATTCACACTTTGACACACATACTCGGGTGCACACACACCCAAGCATGGATAACGCATGCGCCCTGACCCTCTCGTCTCCCCCACAGAGGAGCCAGAGGAGGACGTGCTGGCCTCCAATTTGCAGCGGCTGGCCACGCTGGCCACAGCCTGGTCCCTGGTAGAGGCTGCCGCTGGGCGGGAGCACCCCACTCCCGTGGCCCCGGCACCGGCCACCACCCCCAGCAGCGGGCCCGCACTCACCCCCCGCATGCAGATCCTGCAGCGTAAGGACACCTGGACCCCGAAAGTCAAGCCCGTGAGTGGAGGTGCTAGGCACCAGACTGCCGCTGCGTGGGAAGGGGGACTGACCCCCTGGGGGGGGGCCAGGGGTCCACCAGCCCCGCTGCTCACAGCCCACATGCCGCGCCCCCAGGTGTGCCCGCTGAAGGTGGCCATGGAGCGGCTGGACACGCAGGAGGTGGAGATGCGTGTGCGGCTGGCCGAGCTGCAGCGGCGCTACAAGGAGAAGCAGCGGGAGCTGGCGCGGCTGCAGCGCAGGCAGGAGCATGAGTACGCGCAGGCCCCGGCCACAGCCGCGTCCCGAGGGGGCCCGGGGGCAGCCGGGGGAGAGGCCGACAGGCAGGCCAGGGGCCACAGCTTCTGGAGCGAGGCTGGTGCTTCTAGCGGCATTTCCAGGGGTGGGGGCCCCTGTGGGGCCTAGGAGGCGAGCAGAGGGTCAGAGGGGGCTTGGGTGGGGGCCAAGGGAGTTGCAATGGACCAAGGCAGGGCTGGGGCCAAAGATGGAGGGCCCAGAGGGACAAGGATGGGACGGGGCTCAGAGGGGGTGCTGGGAGACCAGGCTGGGGCACAGCAGGAACAAGTTGGCAGTAAGGATGTTGGCCAGCTGAGTCGGCCCTGGGCCAAAGCCTGAGGGAGCCCCACAGCAGGGCCCTCTGCAGGAAGTGGTGGGCATCACTGGCTGACACCTCCTCCCCCCCCCCCTCCATGTGGCCCCCAGGAGGGACGAGAGCTCCCGGAGCCCCGCCCGCCGAGGACCCGGCCGGCCTCGCAAGCGAAAGTACACCAGCCCCCTGCCCACCCTGCGCCCCGGGGCCCAGCTGGCCAGGCATGACAGCAAGAAAGTCAAGTGAGTGCCAGCCCTCCGGGTCCCAGGCCGGCAGAGACCACCTCCAGTGCCCCGCAGGACAGGCAGGCCCCGGGCCCCCCTTGGGCTAAAGCTGTCAGCCACAGGAGCCCCCCAGGACTCCAGGGGCCCCTGTGCCCCGCCCCCTGCCCCCGCCCTCCCCAGGCGGACGAGCCTCTCTTGGCGGCCCGAGCCGTGGGCCACGCTGCGAGTTATTGCCCGTTCCTGCTCGCTCGCTCGCACACTCCCAGGCCTGGTATAATTGTCCTTCTCGGCTACAAATTGCCTCTCCCGGCAGGCCCATTTGCATAAATCCTCCGAGCTCCTCCAGACAGGATTGGCGAGAGCCCGTTCGCACGGCATCAATCCTGATGATTCGGTAATAATAGTTAAATCTGCACTAAATGGTTCCTTCAATTAAGACAGAGGCAAAAATTAATCTCGGGGCTTTTATGTCACAAAACATTAGCAAACGCAGGGAAGGTTACCAGGAGTGGGGGGGGGGAGGGGGCGACTCATAGACTGTAGGCGGTGGAGGGACGATGCCATATGGTGGGGGGCATCTCCCTGAGCTGTCCCTCCACTCCTCCAGGTGTCACCCAGTAGGGGGGCTCTTGGGGAGCCCGCTGAGAACTCTGGGTAGGCTGGGCAGACTGCTGGGCACAGCGAGGCCCACAGACCAGGGCTGGCCCATGCTGCAGCCGGGAGCCACTCAGGCACCCTTTGCCAGCCCGGGATCCTTGACCTGCATTGCGGACAATCCCTGCGGACGCCCAGAGCCAGGTCCCCCCTTGGGGAACCACTGTTGGTAACAGGCCAGCAGCCCCCGGCTGGGAGAAATGGACTTGGCTGGGACCCAGCCCCTTCTCCCTTGTATTCCCCAGCTCTGAGCTCTTGTCCCAGACTGGTCCCTGTGGGAGGCGGCCGGCTGAGACCTGGACAGGCAGGGGACACCTGCCACGTCTCCAGGGTGCGCTGCCTCCATTCACAGTGCACTTCCCCATCAAGCAGGGAGGGACGGGGCCCGCCCAATTCTCAGTCTGCCAGACAGACGGCCAGCAGCCAAGCTCCCTGTGGGCGGTGCCCGGGCAGAGGAAGGCTCTCCGGGGAGTGAGGGCTCTCCGAGGCACAGTGCTCCCCCAAGAGTGCCCAGTGGTGGGAGGAGCAGACAGCTGTTTGGGGCCCTGCCCCCTCCAGGGGGATTGGAGAGATTGAGGTCTGGCCTCAGACCTACTGAGTTTATCTGGGAGGTGGGAGGAGGCGTGTGGGGCCATGTGGTCTTGTCCAGTGGCAGGAGCCCATGGCTGGGGGACCACATTCCTCAGCTGCTGCCCCAGGTCCCCTCCCAGGCAGGAGTAGTCACTCTCCCCACATCCCCTGTGCCCCAGACTGCACTCGCCCTGGTCCGCTGCTTCCCAAGGACCAAGATGGGCTCCCAACCTGCAGAGGCCAGGCTGTCCGCCCCACCCGTAGTCCAGGGGGGATAGATTGAGGCCATAGGCCCCGTCATACAGTGGCCTGGCTAGCTGCCCCACCCTGACTGCCTGGTCCTTGGGATCTCCATGGATATGTCTGGGTGACAGGGCAGGGCAGACACAGGCACATACCTCCCGCCTCCCCCAACCAGCAGGGTCCTCCCCGGGCCACATGTGTGGAGTCAGGAGGGGGCGTCCAGGGAAGCCCTTGGAAGAGCGGCACCCTCAGAGGACTGGCCAGCCAGGGTGTGGGGGACCAGCTCAGGAGCCCCCGCCCATGCCGGTACGTCTGTCTGTCTGTCTGCCCAGGGCAGTGCGGGCAGGCCTGAGCCTGCTATGTGCAGAGCTGCGGGGCACCGGCGAGCCCCCGGAGAAACAGAGCCGACTGGAGCGGGGTGTCTACATGGGTCTGCAGGCCACCGCTGCGGTGAGTACCCCGTACCCCAACTCGGCTACTGCCGACTGCCCAGGCCAGCTGGGTGTCCAGGTGCCCTGAAGCAGGATGGGCTGGTCACCACCGAATGACTGCAAGGGAAACACATTTGGGGGCCCATCTCCGTCCCCCGTCTGCCATTACCATGCCCCAGGGTAGTGGTGGGCTCCAGTACACAGACATAGCCCCCCGGCAGCCCTGTGGGGTGTCTACCGTCAGGTAGGAGGACAGCCCTGGAATCCAGGGCACGGCTCAGTCTACTCACCCATCCCCCCTGCTGGCCATACCTGTGACCAGCCCCGCACCCCTGTTCCCGGGCCAGGTGCCCCTCCATAGCTTCTGAGAGCAGCTACCACGTCAGCATGGCCAGCCCTCTCCCCACACCCAAGTCTCCCATGGTGTGTGGGGGGCAGGGGAAGAGAGCAGAGCTCTCAGGGGCTGCCAGCCGCACCCCTCCTCTCCCATGCAGGGGAACCCTTCTGTTCCAGGGAGGAGCTAAAGCTGGGTCTGCATGTATCCCCCACCCCAAGCCCTGCCCTCCTTAGCAAGGCAGACACCTGTCCTCACCTACTGCAGCTGTGTCACCATGACCACAGTGCCCCCTCCCAGGCTGGGTGGTCCCGGAGAGCCGCCATGGCATGGACTCTGGCAGAGGGGCCCCGGACCGCATGGGGGGCACACGTGAGGACAGCCACCATCTCCCCGTTGGTCCCCAGGAGAAGGTGCAGCGCAAGAAGAGCGGCCCCCAGGCCAAGCTGACTGCCGTGGTGGCCCACAAGGTGGCCCAGCTGAAGCCGAGGGTCAAGGGCAAGGGGTTGCCCACCAGCCTCGGCCCTTTCCGACGGAAGGATGCTGTCCCAGGCGGGCGGATCCGAAAGAAGCTGTCCCGGGCCCAGACCACCAAGGTGTCAGGGGCGGCCCGGCACCCACAAGCAGAGGGTGATGGCGACAAGGAGGTGCCCACGTTCCTGGGCAAGCTGCCAGGTACTGCCCCGTGGGAAGCGGGCGGGTGAGGGGCGGAGCCTGTCATGGAGGGACCTCCAGGCGAGAGTCACTGGTTGGGGGCCTCAAGATGACTTCCCAGCTCAGTCGGGTATGAAGGTGTGTGCAGGCTCAGAGAGGCCATTGGCTGGACAGGCAGGGGCAGGAGGTCAGGGTCCCTTTGCAGGGAACCCAGGGTCAGCGCTCAGTGCCCCATGGGGTTACATCTGGGGAGGGAGACAGCGTGAACCCCTGGCCCCTTCTGAAGCCCCCCGGACAGACAGGCACTTCCTCTCCGCCCCCAGGGCCTCCATGACAGAGGACAAAAGAGGGGTCTGGAGGGGAGGGGGGCGCAGGATTTGGGGCAGGAGGACCAGGCATAGCAGGGAGACTGTCTCCTCCCACTGGGGAGGGGCAGCTGAGGGCACAGTTGTGGCTGGGCCCCCACAGCTCCCCGTGTACCCGTGTGCCCCATGCAGCCGGCATCCCTGCTTGGTGGCGCTGGGCCGCAGGGTCACCGAAGCCCGCCCCTTCCCCAGGCACTGACTCGGACACCGAGGACTGTGAGCACCTGCTGGGGGCCGAGGTCCTGCCCAAGGACCCAGCGCTGGCACTGCACACGGCGGCCAGCATGGCCATCTTGGGGGCCTCGCCCTCCTCTGTGGTCAAGATGGAGGCCAACCAGAAGGCCAAGAAGAAGAGGGAGCGACAGGGTCTGCAGGGTAACCACAGGCGAGGGGCCTGGGCAGGGCTTGCTGCTGGCCAGGGCCACCGTTGGGGGGGGGGGTGCTCCCCTGTAGGAGCCTGCTGGGACCCTCGGAGACACCTCCCCTCCCTCCCTCCCGTAGGCACCTGCCGCCCGGCCAGCCCAGAGGGAGAGGTCAAGATCAAGAGGCGGGCAGTGAGGGCCGAGGTGGGCGCCAGGCTAGAGCGGGCACCTGGGCGGAGGCCACCCGGAGCGGCTGGCAAGAAGAAGCCCAGGGCCCCCGGGGGCCTGCGTGCGGATGCCAGGATCTCCGCCTCCAGGGAGGCCTTCTTCAGCCCGGCCCGGGCCTTTGCCTGCAGAGAGGAGGGCGCCACACTAGCCACGGAGCGGCTCAAGAGGGCCACCAGAAAAAGCACCATGCTGCAGCCGGCGCTGCGGGTGAGGCCCCCCCACCCCCCCCACACACACACACCTGGTCTCGGGCCAGATGGGCGGGGCCTTGGCGGGTGAGGACCCTCCTCCAGCTGTGGCTCAGGGCGCCCCCCTCACACAGCCTCTCCTCTGTCCACCCTACCCAGCGGAAGAACGGAACCCTGTCCATCACGCTGTCCCCTCGCAATGCCAAGGCCATCCTGGGCAAGGGCAGGAAGCTGGGCAAGGTGAAGACCAAGGTCGGCAAGCAGGTACCACTCCCCCACGCCGAGCTGGCTGCTTCTCCCAGAACTGAGCCTGGCCCCCTAGAACTGAGCCCGGCCCCCAGAGGGGCCCTGTTGGCTCCAGCTGACCCCGCCCCGCAGGGCAAGGGCCGCGCGGTGAGCCGGCTGCTGGAGAGCTTCGCGGTGGAGGACCACTTCCAGTTTGACGACAGCAGCTTCTCAGAGGAGGAGGACGAGGAGGAGGAGGAGGACACAGAGGGCGGCCCCCTGAGCGCCGAGCAGAGCGCTGCCCTGGGTGAGCCCGACAGCCGGGCAGGGCGGGCTCTGCGGGGCGGGGGCGGGGCCCACGTGGGCACTGACCCCGCCCCTGCCCGCAGCTCGCTCCTGCGTCATCCACAAGGAGGACCTGCAGGACGGGCTGCCCGTGCTCTTCCCCCGAGAGGACAGTCTGCTGTACGCAGGCAGCGTGAGGACCCTGCAGCCCCCCGACATGTAGGCCGCGGCATGGTGGGGGGGCGGGGGCCTGGGCGCTCGGTGCTCCGGGCGCCTCTGATCCCGCCCTCGCCACGCAGTTACAGCATCGTCATCGACGGGGAACGCGGCAACAGGCAGAGGGTGTACTCCCTAGAGCAGCTGCTGCAGGAGGCGGTGAGCACGCGAGGGCGCCCAGTCCTGCCCCCACAGCCCTGCCACGCCCTGCCCACTCACGGGCCCGCCCCCTCCGTCCTCACAGGTCCTGGACGTCAGGCCACAGTCCAGCCGGTACCTGCCACCGGGCACCAGGGTCTGTGCCTACTGGAGCCAGAAGTCACGCTGCCTCTACCCGGGCAACGTGGTCCAAGGTGAGTCTGCCCAGCGCCTCCACGCAGGAGGGCCCTGAGCAGCAGGCAGAGCAGCAGGACCCTGCCATCAGCTCTGCAGAGTACCCCTGAGCCCTGTGCTGGGGTCACATGGTCCTCTTGACCCGAGGCAGGTGGGTGGAGTCACCTGGGAACGGAGGTGGGCGGGGCTTCAGCAAGCAAATCCCCCCCGCGGGGTTTGGGGTTTGCAAGGTTGGAAATGACTCCCGGGGCAGGCAGGCTCCTCTTTCCCTCGTGGACAAGCTGGTGGGCTTGAACTACAGAGCTTGTGGCTGGCGGCCCAACAGGGGAGGGGATGGCTCAGCCCTGCCAGTGCAGTGATGCCGACTCCCCTGAGTTTCCAAGACGACTGTTGAGGAGGCCGGCCGTCAAAGCCTCTGCGGATTCTCGACCTTGTGGACCTTTGTACATCCCAGCCGGAAGCATAGCCACTGCACCACGGGGCGGGGGTGGGGGGGTGGTGTGGTGGAGGGCATCAGGTGGGGAGGAGGCACCTGGGCCTGATGGCACCAGGGCCTGGGTCTGCCCCAGTCATTTATCAGCACCTCGCAGCTGTGCTGGGGCCGGCCTCGGGACCTTCAGAGTGGCTGAGGTCACTGCCCGCCCCCCACAGGGTCCTCCAGTGACGAGGAGGGGGACCTGGACTCGGTGGTGGTGGAGTTTGATGACGGGGACACGGGTCACATTGCCGTCTCCAACATCCGGCTGCTGCCACCAGACTTCAAGATCCAATGTACGCGCGCCCAGCCGGTGGGCGGGAAGGAGAGGCCCAGAGCAGCCAGGTCCTGGGAGGGAGGGGCGGGGCCGTGGGGAGGGGCCACCCCACAGAGAGGATGTGACTCGGGGCCAGCGCCCACGTGGAGGGTCAGCCCGCAGGGAGGGGGCTACCCCCTCCAGGAAAGGAGTGTCCACCCTGCCCCATCTCCATAGCAGCCTGGGCCCCAGTCACCCAGGTGCATCCACGGGGCAGAGGGGCAGTCACCCGGGGACCTGCACCCCCCTGCAGGCACAGAGCCCTCCCCAGCCCTGCTGGTGTCCAGCACCTGTCGGAGAAGCAAGAAAGTGTCCAGCGAGGCACCCCCACCCAGTGAGAACCCCACCCCCAGCCTGTCCCCCAAGGTGCACGACGGCTCTGACGCCCCCAAGACAACAGGAAAGAAGTCCGCGGGCAGAGACAGAGCTGGTAGGTTGTATCTGCAGGGGCGGGGGCTGGGGGGGGGGCATCTGGCCAGGTGGATGGGAGCCTGGCTGATGCTACCTGTCCCCCGCCCCACCCCCCAGGCAAAGGCGAGCTCCTCCCCTCAGCTGCTGCCAAAGCCTCCGTGGGCGTCCCGGAGCACTTCCTGGGCCGGGGTGCCGGCCCCCTGCTGAGCTGGTCGGCGCTGCCGCCGCAGAGCAAGCGCAAGGCGGCGGCGGGGGCGGCGGGCGCCGCGAAAGGCCCGGGCGCCCTGCACGGCCTCTTCCCGCTCAACGGCAGCGCCAAGAAGCTGCGCGCGCGCGAGGCGCTCTTCCCCGTGCACGGCCTGGCGGCGCCCGTCTTCGGGAACAGCTTCCGCGCCGCCTCCTTCAGCAGCCTGGCCAGCTCCTACGCGCCCTTCGGCGGCAGCGGCGGCGGGGCCGGGCCCGGACTGCCCGGCGGGGCCCACAAGCTGCTGCGGACCAAGAAGGCCGAGGCGGAGAAGGGCGCGCGGCGGCGGGCGACGGGCGGCGAGTTCCTGGTCAAGCTGGACCACGAGGGCGTGACCTCGCCCAAGAACAAGGCCTGCCGGGCGCTGCTGATGGGCGCCAAGGAGCTGGCGCCCAAGCCCGGCCGGGCCCTGCCCGCCCCCAGCTACGCCCACCCGGCCCTGGTGGGCAAGGACAAGAAGGGACGGGGCCCCGTCCACCCGCTGCCCATGGGGCTGGCGCTGCGCAAGTACGCGGCCGCGGGCCAGGCCGAGTACCCGCTGCCCTGCGACAGCGACTGCCCCAGCTCCTACTCGGAGGACGAGGACGGCCCCGGGCTGGCGGCCGGCGTGCCCTCGCGCTTCCTCACCCGCCTGTCGGTGTCCTCCTCCTCCTCGGGCTCCTCCACCTCCTCCTCCTCGGGCTCCGTGTCCACCTCCAGCCTCTGCTCCTCGGACAACGAGGAGTCCTCCTGCAGCTCCGACGACGACGACCCCGCCCTCCTGCTGCAGACCTGCCTCACGCACCCCGTGCCCGCCCTGCTGGCCCAGCCCGAAGCCCTGCGCCCCAAGGGGGGCGGGCCCCACGCGCACGCGCAGCGCTGCTTCCTGTCCCGGGCGGCGGGGGCGGGCGCGGGCGCGGGCCCCGGCCCCAGCGGCGGCGGCGGCGGCAGCAAATCCAAGCTCAAGCGCAAGGAGGCTCTGAGCTTCTCCAAAGAGCTTTCTCGGAGGCCGCGGCTGCCGTCCGTGGGGAACCGGCCAAAGATCTCGACCTTCCTGCCCGCCCGGCAGCTCTGGAAGTGGTCGGGGAACCCCACGCAGGTAGGGGGGCCGCCCCCTCTCCAGCGCCCAGGGTGCCAGGGTGGAGTTGGGGAGCAACTTCCCCACAGGCCTCCACTGCGGGCGGTTCCTTCCCAAGTGCCCAGAGCGCTAGGCCTGGGGGGCTTGAACCGGCCACCCCTTGGTAAGCCCTCCTCCCCACTGCTAGGGACCGTCCAGGCGGCTTCCCACAGACGGCCCGGCTCGCTGCCCCGTCCTCTGCCCTGGGCCAGGCTGTACAGAGCCTGTCCACGGCCCCCGCTTCCCGGGACCACGCCCGCAGCCCGTGGGCACAGGCACAGGCAGCACCCAGGCGGACCCGGGGCGCACGGGGGCTCCGGTCTCACCCAGGGCGCCCCCGCGCTGACCCCCTGCCCGGTCCCTGCAGAGGCGCGGCATGAAGGGGAAGGCCCGGAAGCTGTTCTACAAGGCCATCGTCCGCGGGAAAGACACCCTGTGCGTGGGGGACTGCGCCGTCTTCCTGTCGGCCGGCCGCCCCAACCTGCCCTACATCGGCCGCATCGAGAGCATGTGGGAGTCCTGGGGGGGCAACATGGTGGTCCGGGTCAAGTGGTTCTACCACCCCGAGGAGACCAGGCTGGGCAAGCGGCCGAGCGACGGCAAGGTGAGGCGGGCGCGCGGGCGGTGGTGTCCCCTTGGGGTCCCTCCCACCGCGGGCCCGGCAGGTGGGGGTTCATGGTCCCCCCCGCTCCCCCATCCTCCCCCAGAATGCGCTGTACCAGTCCCCCCACGAGGACGAGAACGACGTGCAGACCATCTCGCACAAGTGCCAGGTGGTGAGCCGCGAGCAGTATGAGCAGATGACCAGGGGCCGCAAGTGCCCCGACCGGCAGGACCTCTACTACCTGGCGGGCACCTACGACCCCACCACGGGGCGGCTGGTCAGCGCCGACGGCGTGCCCATCCTGTGCTGACCGCGGGCGGCCCCAGCCCAGAGCCAGGCCTGGGGGTGCTGTGTCCCCGCGAGCGAGCTCTTTGGCGTCGGAATCCAGTCCCATCCCATCCGTGGCTGGGGGGGGGGGGTGAGCCGAGGGGGACCCGGGCTCCCCCAGCCTGCCGGGTCCGTGGGGCACCCGCTGCCCCCCTCCCCCCGCACGGGCGGTTCACGAGATTGGAGTCCAAGCCATATTTCCTAGTACCTCCGACTGCCCCCGCGCCGGGGAGCAGACATCAGGTGTATCGTCTATTTATTATTTCTCTGTGTACATAATATATTTCTTCGGGGAAGTTTTATGGAGGAAAAAAAGTGGAAAAGGCTTTTCCCCCCACACGAGTGGAGAGAGTGTGTGCGTGCCTGCGTGCGTGCGCGTGCGCGTGTGTGTGTCAGGGTTTCGTTGTGGGGCCGTCTTTGAAAATGCACTGTTGTCCATCCAGCCTGGCTGGACCGCGGGCTGGAGCCCGGGCTGGAGCCCGCCCCGTGGGGAGGGGCGCGGGGGCGGAGCCCCGGGCTCCCACGTCCATGGGGATGAGGCTTGTGGGAGGGAAGTCACGCCCCGTATCTTCTTCTCTATCTCCGGGGAGGGGGCGGGCTGGGGGCAGGGCCGTGGACCTGGTCGGTGGGCCCGGCCCTCGAACGTCGGCAGCCATACGTATCTTACCTCGGTTCTAACAAAACAGGAGAACAAACATTTTCCAAGGGTCCATCGGTCAAGAAGGACATTTGGCTTCCTTCCCTGAGTCCAATGGCCTGTGGGGGGAACCCCTCCACTCAGCAGGGACAGGGGCTCACCAGCCGCCTCTGCCCCTTCCTACTGTACAACCCGCACCCCCCCAGGTGAGGAGCACCTGCTGTCGCCCCAGCCCCACCCGAGCTGCTCCAGCCCGCAGAGTGGGTGAGGGGCCGTGGGAGCTCCTCAGGCTTCTCACGGGGCTGTGGAGGAGGGTGCCGGCCGGTCCCTCCTCGGCTTACTGAGCTCAGGTCTCCACCCTGTGCCCCTCCACCCACTGCGGACGCCCCTCCCCGTGTCCCCAAAGCCTCGCTGCCCGCTGTGACCCTGTCCTCGCCCCTGACCGCCAGCAAGAACCCGCCCTACCTGTCTAGAGACCAGCCCTGTGCTGGCAGAGGTCTCAGGGCCTTAACTGTGGGTGCAGCCCCCAGCCTTGCCAACCCTGGAAACCCTGTCTCCTTCCCTCCCTCCCCGGGCCAGAGGGACAGGCAGGGCAGAGCCACCTTGTCCACCCTGTAGTCGGACCACACAGCAACGCTGAAGGTCCGGAGACCACCCCCCTCATTTGGGGCCCCCACCACACACGCGCGTCTGCAGTGGTGCCCCAACTCCAACCTCTGAAACCACCCCGCACCCCCCGCCTCCCCCACAGGTCAGCAGTCCACCTGGATACTCACTGCTGCCCCAGACCCTCCCTTCAACCCGCCCCAGTGCAATATGTCATTCGGGGGCTCGGCAGGGGAGGGCGTGGAGACTCACTATGTGGGGCAAGACCCTGGGAGCCCAGGGGTCCCGCGTTAGGGGCCCCCCCACTTTCTGCTGCCCTCACCCTCCGGTCTGCGTGTGTGTGAAAGGTGCACTCCCCACCCCACCATGCTCAGACGCGGTGGTTCTTGTAAATGTGTAAGAGGATCGTTAGAGTTTTTTTTCAATGTAAACACTAAAAACAAACACACAAAGGTTTTATGAACAGCAGACTCTATGTAAAGGCATTTTAGTATTAAATTTTTTATTGATAACTTGCTGGAGAATAAATATATGGACTATGGTACAGGCTGCGGTGGTCGCTATGATGACTGCGGGGGTGGGGGGGGGTTCCCAAACCAGGAGCCTGGCTGCAAGTGGCCGGTCAGCGGACGCCCTGCCTGACCGGAGCCCGGGTTTGGGGGCCCTCAGCCCATCCTGGAGAACTCCCCTCTGCGGTCGAAGCCCCCTTTTCCAAAAGGAGCCCGCTCCCCGCCCCTTCCCTGCAGGACCTGGGCCTGGAAAGAGCAATCTGGGGGACCCGGGGCCGGGGCCGGGGCCGTGGCGGCAGTGGAGCCCCAAGGGTTAAGAAAGCCACGCCGCCCCGCACTTGGACGGAGACAAAGGAGCCGCCACGTGAAACGCGGTCGCACGATCAGGGCCTAGATCGATGAAAGTGATGTTTGAGCAGGTAGAAATGACGGCGCCTGCTCCCCGCTGGCTTCTCACAGCGCCAGCCCATGGGGCGGCCCGGGCCGGCAGGGCACGTGACCCCACCCCGCTTCCCTTCCCAACGCCCGAGTGCCCGGCCGTCCCCAGGTGTCGGAGCACCCAGTGGCCCGGCGCCCTGCGCCTCGGTGGGCAGCCTGGCCGGTGGTCCCGTGCTCGGCTCAGCTGCAGGTGGGGGCTCAGAAAGGCCTGAGTGCCCAGGCCTGACTTCATGGGAGAAATGCCACCCTACGAGGGGACCCTGCCGGGCCAGCCCCCTGGTGAGACCAGCGGGAAGCCCCTGAGAGCCGAGAGCCAGCACCACGGTTTCTGGACACACAGACACGGCCCCTACCTGGGGAGGCACACCTGGGCGCCTGCTGCCCTATGCTCCACAGGGGCCCAATGCCGGCATCTGTCAGCGGAGCCTGCGACCCCAGCTCCCCAGTCGCCGGAGGCTTAGACGGGGGCGGCTCACCCACGGTATCCCCCGCTCCGCCCCAGGGCCCCCAGACCCTGTGCTAAAAGGTCGAGAGCCCCTGGGCAGCCCCGTTCTCCAGGAAGGAGACCTGAAAGCAGCCCCTTGGGCACACCCTAAGCCTGTCTCCAAACCCTTCCTCTCCTCAGCCCCTTGGGCACACCCTAAGCCTGTCTCCAAACCCTTCCTCTCCTGACAACTGGCTTCATGGCAGGGGCCACTGGCAATTTCACCACGGCCCTCAACACTCATCTAGTCCCGGCTCCCCAGGCGCCACTCTTTGGGGGGGGGAGGTGCAGGAAGCCTAGCTGATCGGCCAGCACCCCAGGCTGAAAATGAGCAGAAGGGACCCTGCCAGGAGAGTGGGGAGTGGGGTGGACACAGCAGGGGCCATGGCCACAGGACCTCTGGTCACATGACCAGGCCATGTAGCATGGCTATCCTCCCCCACCATCAGGCTTTTTTTTTGGGGGGGGGGGCATCACTACCCTCTGGTGGTGGGAGTAGGAGGCTCAGCCTTTGTTCCGTGGAGCTGGAATCGAACCTCCATCCCAGTGGGCCGCAGTCCCGCGCACAACCACTACACCACCGGGGCTCAGCCACCATCAGGCTTTTGAGTGGACTTGGCACCGGGCTGCACCAATCAGGGCCTGTGCCTACGATGCCCAGGATCAGGGGGCCCTGGGGAGCCATTCAGCTGCAGGGAGATGGGGTGTCAGAGCTGTGCTCCCCACTGGGTTCCTAACCAGGCCCACCCTGCACTGGCCAGATCCCCAGGCCTTTCCTGTGAGACACCTTCGATTCATACCTCCTGTGGGCCTGCTCTGCCCAAGCCCCGCCCAGAGAGGGGGAGATCCTGAAGGCAATGTCCTGGTTTCCGTCCAACCCGTGTGGAGGAGGGTGAAGGGTGCCTGTAGTTCCCAGTCACAGGGCAATGGACCCTCTGGGCCAGCAGGAGGACCTCAGGGAGCAGAACTCTGGAGCAGGTATCTGGCCACAGCCACGGTCTGGGCAGTGGCTTACAGGACTCCACACCAGTACCAAGAAAGGGGTGCAGCCGACCCTCTAGACTCCACGCTGAGCTCTCCCCTGGGACGTCTCCCAAAGCCGGCTGGGGGACCCCAGGTATGCGGAGGCCGCCTCCCGCCTAAGGACGGAATACCTCTTCATTGGCACAAGGTGGCCATACTTAGGGATCAAGGGGATGAACGTGAGGGTGGCTGTGGGGGGACCACGTGTGGGTGGGCACCTCCTGTTCATGTCTATGGGACCCCTCCCTGGAGAGCCATGGTTCTGTCCTCACGGGGCAAGCAAGGGCCCAGGCTGGACGGCCACAGAGCCCCGGCCGTGGACAGCCCTCCATTGCCCATCTCTGGACACAGAGGGGTAACTCTGCCCTCACCGGGGAGCCAAGCTATGTCGGGGTCATTTCCTCATCTCTGTGAAGCGTCACAGG
>PVJH01029626.1:0-25806 GCA_004026705.1 Nesogale talazaci | reverse complement strand
ACCCCTGCTTTATAGTCTTCCTGTGTTCAGGCCAAACCTGGGAGAACGTGTTCATACAGTTCTCTGTATCTTTTCTTACAATGATAACTAGGTCAAATATTGAACATTCATTGTCCATGCTAAATTTCAGGATGGAAAACCCCCAAAGCACTATGGCCACTTACATTGTAATAAGAGAAGGGTTGCCTACAAATGCTTTCTCGGGTATCGACTTGATATTGTTGCTATGAAATCCTCTAAAAAGAGAGAGAAAACAATCTAGAAAATCACATGTAAGGTACAATCATTGAATAGTTTCCCACCTGCTGGCAACAACCAGCACCTTTAGGGGGACAAGGTTAAATTATCCTATACATCTTTAAACACGTGGGGCCCTAATTCCTCTGTAAGATGAGGAATCTGAGAATACTCATTGTGCTTTGTGGAAATTGACACCCTCATGTGCTAAAAAGAAAGTTTGCTAAATAAAATCATGATAAGCTAATAATAATTGATTTCATTTGCTTATTGAGCAACCTTTCTGACTAGAGTCAGTGTTCTAGAACTTCTTAAACTTCATTTGATGGACAAGGCCATGGAAATGGCCCCAGAACAGCATTTTCATAAGGACAGTTCACCATAACACAGAGTCTAATCTTTGTTTCTGGAAACTGACTGAACTTGGATAATGCTTCAAAAGAGCACAGTGCCAAGGTCAAAGAGTCTTTAATAATTAGCAAGATTTGTGTTGGACTTAAAAGTGACTTAGGGAATAAAAGGATACTCAAGGATCAAAGTTCAAAACATCACCTGAGGTCATGGCTTAGGTGCCTTACCCTACCCCCACAGAACCCAGAAATCTGAATCCCATGACAATGGTAAACTGTGTCTCCTCTTCAAACACCTCTGTAAGACAGCCTGAGAGTGGGGGCCATCTTTGGAAAGAGGACTATGATGAGCTCTTTCTGACCTCGTTTGGAGCTGGGAGAAGAGATAATTGATTTAAACTGCAGTGAAGCAGAGATTTAAGAATCGTTTTTATGAGGCTGAAATTTCCTGACCCTGAGGAATGGGCTTGGGAGGAAGAAATCCTGGCTCTGTGTGTCTGCAATGATAAATTGATTCGCATCTGTTGGTGCCAGTGCTGTCTGAGAGGCAGAGGGCAGAGCCAGTGACCTCTGGGTCCTCTGTGGCCTGTGGCTGCATGATGTGTGTGACAGAATTTGGGCTGTCTGAGCACATGGAGAATGGTTTCCCAGCCCAGCCACATGTGGGGTTTCCTGAGGCTGACCCTCCTGAAGGCTTTCTCTTATAAACAAGCTCCTTTGGCTGGGTGTCTTACATCGCTCTGCCCAGAGACTAGGCCTCTAGGTTTGTTTTCCTTTACAAGTGTTGGAACATTCTTCACATAGGCTAATCATATTTCTAGGGGCAAAAAAAAAGAGTCACATGAATTAAGTGTGGTCATATGGTAGACCATGCATACATGCAACCTAGTAACTAGAAGTTGACATTATTAGAAAACTGATGTGTGTGTGTTATTTTGGTTATTAAGATTCATGAAGAACAGAGGGAACACTGGTTACCCAGTGGTTAAGGCATCTAGTTGTTGGTTCAAAGGCTGGTGGCTTGAACTTGCCAGTCACTCTGTGGGAGAAGGATGAGGGGTGTCTACTTCCATCGAGACCTACAGCCTTGGAACCCCTACGGGTTCCCACTTGATCTGTCAGCATCACTGTGCATTGGAATGGCTTCAATGACCGAGAAGAATTTAGAGGAATGTATATGTGAAAGCATCTAGCACTGTCCTAGGCACATAGCATTTCATTCAACCATTGCTAGATTGATATCACCCAAGAAATTTAGTTCTGAGAGAGCCTCAACAAATAACAGGATCCCATTACCCTTCTCCCGAAGATCATCAAGTATATAAATATTGAGAGAATATAGCTTAGGAAAAGAAACAATATGCCCATATATGAAAAGACCTATTATAAATTTAAAAAATCATCTATGAGCTAAACATGGTGATAGGTGCCAATTAAAGTATATTTCAAGTGCAATTAGCCATTATTTTTTACAAATGTACCATATATACACGAGTATAAGCCGACCTGAATATCAGGTGAGGCACCTAATTTTACCACATTAAACTGCATTAAAAATGCATTAAACTGCATTAAAAATGTGCTGAAAAACTCGGCGTATATACAAGTATATTCCGCATTCTGTCTTCTACCAAGTATAACTATCACACATATTTTAGAATAAATTTGCGAAGACTGATGCTCCCTTATCAAATTTGTTCTTAATACTTACAATTCTTTCAGGTTGGAAAGTGTCTTGATTGCAGTGGGGAATTCATCAAGGTTATTGTAATTTAAATCCCTGAAAAGAAGTGAGCATTTTCATTAATAAATTCATATAAATGAGATTTACATGAAAAGTTCAAATGCTTTCCCAACAGACCACTGTCATGGATGAAAATTCTTTCTCCTCATTACAGGTTTTCTGTCCACCATCATTCCATCAATATCTTCATTAACGTGATCATTGAGTGGATCATGAGACATTTCAGAGTCCAACTCCAATGGCACCATGGCATTACAAAAAGAGGGGGGTGGGGGGGGGAAGGATGTGTGTGGTGGTGCCAGTTGTCAAGTAGAAAGGTCTCTTGACTATGACCTGACCCCTTGCCCACATGGCTCTTCATCTGCACCGACTGACTTGCTAAGTTCCAAGCATGGAGCTGCAGTCCTCCAGACTCCCGAATGGCATCCCACTGTGTGTTCCCTCCTCCCCACGCCAACGTTTCCCCAGGACTTCTTTCCCTTCCTCCCTCCCCCCTGCTCCCCAAAGGGCTTCTTGGATGACTGTTTTTTCTGATTCCCATAGAGTGCCTGTGTCTCTCCCACCCTGAGGTTCAGGCTGACAGCTGCTTCTGGAGAGGCTTAAGTGAGATACAGGGTGCACGCAGGAAGGACATCAAGTTTAGAATTTCCTCAGGGTCACTAATAATGATTCAGAGTGGAAATATGATGTTTTCTTTGGTCTGTGAGGCTAAACTATTATTCTTCATGCACAGAGATGGATTGACAAGATAAATGATCTCAAATCACTCATTTCTCTGAGGCAAATGGCTTTTCAATTTCATTACTTGCAAGTGCGGTAGAGTTTTTACTCCATCCACCTCATCTCTACATCTTTGTATGAAAGAGTAATTATTGCCTCCTGGTCTCTGGGAAAAGCAGATCTCCCAGATGACGCAGGAAAAACCTTTGGTCAAGCAATCAGATGTGGTCACATCTTCCACTGTGCAGAAGAACTGCTATTGAGTTTTAAGAGCAAGATAATTTGAGCTAAACATGAATCAAGATTCCTACTTGTCTGGCACACACCATCCCTAAGCTATACTGCAGGCAGGAAACTGATGTCTTTTGTGGACATAAATTTTCTTCCTGTTTGTAAATCTCTCCAGATGCTCTGTTTTGATTAAACAAGGAATGGGCCCTTATAAATTACTTGGATTTCTAGTGGGGGGAAGGAAGAAGTTGGGAAGGACTAATTTACTGATCCTTTGTATCCCTGAGCAAAGGAGGGTGCGGGAGGGAAGGCAAGGAAACACACATGAGTTTGTCCTGGAATATTTTGCTCTGTCCTGTCTCTCTATACACCGCTAGGTCCTCACCTAAACACGAGGAAGGATGGTGGGGGTGAGGGAGCAGAAAAAAACAAGCAAAACTACTTATGGGAATACCCCTCCAAGTCTATCTTGATTTCTTTGGTTCCTGTTGTAGTACAAAGGGCTGGAAGGTGATTTCCATTGCTAAAACCCCCAGCCTAGCCCTGCGTAGATAAGGATGGCATTGAGATTTTTTTCTAGTAGCTGATGGGAACGACTTGTTTATGCCATTATATTGACATCAAGATCCTGACTGAACAAGTTCATCTTCCACAGCTGAGCGGAAACACTGAGCAACTTAAGCACTAAGTGTGTAAGTGGTTATCCATTATAATCAGGTCACCACCACTGCCAGTTCAGTAGTTTGAGCCCACAAAGTGCACCTTGGGAGAAAGATGAGGCTGGATGCTCCTATAACTAACTATTAGAAGTCTTGGGAGCCCAAAGGGGTAGTTCTCATCTGTCCTAGTGAGTCACGATGAGTTGTATATAAATGATGCTAGGGCGCAGGACAGGCGGTCTTTGGCTGGCCTGGTCAGAGGCAACATTGGGAAATGGGTGCATTGGGAAATGGGTGACCCTGTGTGCTTTATTTCTCTTGTAATAAAGACATGCTAAGGGCATGGAGCAGAAGTCCCCCGTGCTTCCCTCTCACAGAACATTCAGTACCCTTCCCACCAGTCTCCCTCCCGCTTCATCCCTTTCTTATTCAAGAGGGTGATGATGAGGAGCAGGCGTCCAACATAGATAAGGCTGGGGCTCTGGGGTGGCCCACAAGAACCTTGTGGGAAGGAAAAAGCTGACTGGATGCTACTTTTGTTCCAGGTGCCACCTCAGAACTAAATTTTTTGACCTAGTCTTTGACAGCAATAGTGTGTAGGAGGGTGATTTCAGAGTTCGACTAGCAAAGGCGCTCATTCCAGTTATGCTTCTGTCTAGATCTGTCATGATGGAAGACTAGCAAGCCCTTCCTAGAACATGAGCTATACATGGGTAATAAACCTTTCATAGAGTGGTTGTAAGGATTAGTGAGACAACATATGCCAACTGCTGAATGTGGTTTTTGATTACAGAGATACATGGTAGCTCTTACTACTTTGTAACCTTTTGAATGGCTGTCACACACCCACAGGATGTCCTCCCAAAGCTGTCTGTTTTGCTCAGATTAGAGACTTGGGCATTTGCTTAGTCTGCTTCCTCTCCTTCAGCAGAGACTAGTGAGCCAGAGTGACACCACAGAATCGACCTTTGACTGCAGCCACACATTCCTAAGCAAGTCACTGCTCAGGAGAGAACATCTCATTTAACTCACAACGATTTGAACAAATTTTATTGGCTCTCTTGTTAGATAAAATAAAACCACTGTCTTACTGTTTAACACTGTAGTGTCCGTGAGTGCATAAGATAAAGCTACTGTAAATAGGGCTTTTAAGTTCAGGCAATTAACCAAACCAAAGAGCAAGTTTGGTTTTCAGACTATTTTGACTCATTCAGAATATTCATGAAAACACTGAGAAAAGGAAACAAATGAAAGGTCAGCTCACAAAGTCTCTAGGCTGTGGAGCCCATCAAAGCATCTCTTTCCCAGGGAGTGGATTCTGTTGTTATGGAGATGCCTGCAGAGGAACAGTAAGACCACAGTCAGGAAGGCATGCTGCTGCACGCTCCACAAGGGCACAGTATTGCATCCAGAGAAACAGATATCGCAGAAGACACTACCTAAATACAAGATATGCTCTGTTCACAAACATTTTAGAAAAAGGACTATATGCCCATTCTTGTTCACCATAGTCGATTCCATGCTGTAGAGTTTAATTGAGAGAGATAATTGTGCTTTGTGGGTCTGAGATATCAGGGAGTCTATCATGAGATAAGCAGCATGATCAGCACAAGTAAGGTTTTCCCCCCCAGATGGTCGTTCAACATGTGCTGTGTGCAGCAGAGGTCCGTCAGCAGGATGGTGGAAGATAGGGTGTTAAGCAGAGACACCGGGGCAAGTGAAAGATGAGGGAAAATCCTTCATCTACCAAGTACAGGTCTTGTTAGAGCGGAAGGGTTGTATTATGGCTAAATTCTAAGGGTGTTACCATAGGTTATCAGGAAATGTTATTTCAGCTGTGGGGACAGGTGAACAGATTTTTTTTTGGGGGGGGGGGCTTTCTCAAGGAGATTATATCTCCTGACACAGCACTAATGTGTATAATTATTATCTCTGCTCAGTAGGCAAATTATATCATGAAGGCAGAATCAGCTCTCAGAGGGGTGATGGGCGCAAGGAGGACGGGGTGCAAAAGAATAGCTTGTCGCTTCCATTCTCTTTAGTGGAAGGAAAACTCAAAGCACATTTCCATCTTCTAGTGGGTCATAGCATGAGTCTCGTAGCTAAAATTCAGTGGAGAAAAATGTAATATTATGAACAATTTCTCAGTCGTTCTTGAGTTTTCAGATAGTATCTGCGGGCTCATGTGAGAGCTACATGACCTTTACTGGGGATCTTCTACATACAAAACATTGCAAAATAAGGGACTGAAGGGAATTTTAAAAGATGGATAAATTACTGCCCAGCCATCAAGGGACTACATGCAACAGCCCTAGGGATTGCCATATAATCACACAGTAAAGGGAATCATTGAAGACAGCTGTGGCCTGG
Organism: Nesogale talazaci; assembly: GCA_004026705.1. NCBI lineage: Eukaryota > Metazoa > Chordata > Mammalia > Afrosoricida > Tenrecidae > Nesogale > Nesogale talazaci. Next base: position 19,495 of record PVJH01029626.1, on the reverse strand, counting down.
TGGGTGGGCCTGGAGTAAAAGGAGACAGACTCGGGGCAGAGAAAGCCTTCTGTCAAGTTCCTCAGCGATTGATTTTACAGTCTTTCCTGCAGTGGCTATCTTCCTATATTAGCTATTAATTTATAGATAGGGGCATGTTGTTAAAAAATCAGGAAGGCGCATCATTTTTCAAACTGTTATTTGAAAATCACTTAGATATATTAAATAATTAAATCTCAACATACTAGAAAAAAAGCAATGTGTATGTATTAATACAAAAAGATAGCTTATATGTTTCTATATTAATATACAGTATATTACAAATGATAACTTTTATATTTGTATACTAACATACTTATATTGAATAGATATACAATACAGTTTGCTGTCAAAGATTAATTTCCATCTTTCTTTGGCAGACGTTCAAGCAGTATTTATTGATTCATAGGAAAGGTATATTTCAATTTTACTGACTGTACATTAGAAATACATTTTTCTTAGCTTCTGTAACTGTACTAATTATTACAGTGTAGCAACAACTTACACAATATACAATGGTCTCCCTCAGGTAAAAGTTGAATTTTACTATCTTTGTGTGTCTAGTCATGCTTGGCATTTAGTAGGTGTTCAATAAATGTTCAGTTCACTTACACAATTAAGATCATTTATGAGGGGAGTGGTTCTGAGGATTTATTCCCCCCCCACCCCACACACACTCTTAAAGTGACTCCCCTCAAGATTTGAAAGGCTAACAGGTGAAGGTTAAGGTTACAGGGAGTTTATAAACTATAAAACTATGAAAAAAAAAAAGAGAAAAAGCAAAAAGAAACTTACAGAACTACCAAGCTGGAGAGGTTTCCAAAGGCATAGTCTGGTATGTGGTGTATTTTGTTCAGGGCCAAGGTCATGGCCTGCAACGCTGATAAACTTCTGAAAGCCTGGATGGGAATTTCCGTCAAAGCATTGTCATCCAGCCACAGGTGCCTCAGGGAGTGCAGGCCGGTGAAACAAGCGGGGGGCACGTAGCTGATGTGGTTGGCATCCAGGCGCCTGTGGGAGAAAGAGCAAGGCTAGGAACATGAGCAAGGCCCTGGCAGCTGACAGCCCTGCTGGAAATCCCTCACTCAGTACTGAGAGAAAATGAAACTTGGGGTCCCTGGACAGGTGGGACATTTTCCTTCTCGGACAGGCTCCTTCTAGGTGACTGAACCATTGCTTCTTGAGTCTCCCACAAAGAGCTCTCATGGTCCAGTGGTCCAGTGCTTGACTGCCGACAGAAAGGCCACTAGCTAGAACCTGCCAGCAGCACTGCAGGAGAAACAGGTGACAGTCTGCTTCTGTAAAAAGTTTGACTGTGAAACCCCGTGGGACAAAGCTACACCTGGTCACTGTGAGTCAGGTCACACGACAACAACAACATGCTTCTCTTCCAGGGACAGTCTTAGCACAATTAGCTGGCTTGTTTGCCAGCCAGGATGGTGAGTGCACATCTCCTCACTGGTGCCTGGGAAGAAAGGTCTTGTGATCAACTGTTGAAAACCCAGCGGCGGAGTGCAGCGCTCCGCTGCCCACACATGGGGGTGCTTTGAATAGGAGCCAATATGGCAGCAACTGTTTTGTTGTTGTTTGGTTTTATTCTTAGGGAGAGAAGTCCCTTCCCCCTTTACTTTACTTCGTAAGGTGGATACCATCTGGAAAACCTAATCTGCTGACTTTCTTGCTCCTCCAGTCACCTACACTGGGCAGATGTTTGCTTTCCTGTCATTAAAAAAGTAATAATAATACATTAACAGCTTCCCCAACCTTCATTTCCTTTGCCACACACCATTTTTATTGATTTATTTAAAATGGGGAACTAGAGTTGAAAAGTATGTTGAGTTGATTAGTTGTCTCATCCCCAGGGCCAGCAGAGGGAGTGCAATACATTTCTTTTGCCCCAATCCAATGCACACTGCAATCCCAATGCCTTGGCTTTTCATTTGGAAGTGACAAAGTCAACTTTTTATGCAAGGGGCATAAGCTGCCACCCCTCACCTTTGCTTCCAGGGGCCCTCACTCGTGTTTCTAGTCTGTTCTTAAGGTTCACGTGTGTGTGTGTGTGTGTGTGTGTATTTCCAAAGCAAAGATAGAAGAAGAAGAACAATAACAACATTTTAAGCAGTTTCATGTATCACTGGTGATTAGAAAATCACAAGTGGACCATGAACAATGTTTTTTTTTGGAAACATTTAAAGCTAAACAGATGCAGGGAGCACAGCCAGACCATAAGGTAAAACAACAACAATCATAAGGTAAAATAACAACAACAACAATAACAACAACAAAGATGAAATTGAAACAATTTGACAATAGAGAGAGAACATTCCCTGTGGTAGGGACTGGCTCTTTGGGAAGCAGTTCCCTCACTGGTCACATGTGCCAGCACACTGAGTCTCAGGGCCGTGTTTTGATAACAACTGAGATGGGGTCCCTTGAAGCACCTTGGAAGAGTTTGCTGGCAAAGCCCACTCACAGTCAGGTTTCCAGTACCCCCATCAACAGGGCAGGCAGCAGAAACAAAGCTCCCAAAGACCTCAAGGTTCTGCCAACAAATGGAGCTGGAAATGTTTAGAAAAGCCCAACACTTTCTCTGCCTTCTTTCTCTGTCAACAACACGCTCAGCCACATTCAAGTGAGAAATAATTTCATCAGAGGATGAGAAGGGGATTGTTTTTGTTTGACTAGAAGTAAAGCACATATGTAAACTCTTCTTAAATACCACACTGATTAAAGAACTTCAACCTTATTTCAATAATACTAGTGTCAGCAATTTAGGTGACATATTGCTTTATTATTGCCAGTCACTTAGGCATGGAAATGACAAGTGGTTGTTAAGAGGCCTGGAAATGGCTAACCTTAAAAATCAGTGCAAAAGTTTGAGGCTCATTGATAGAAAATGCATCGAGGTGTGAGTTTGTTTCCTTTGACTTTGTGCTAGTTAAGGTTTTCGTGCCAGCTTGGCCAATGAACACATGTGGGATTCATTGAAGGGTGATTTCATTGAAGGGTAGAGAGATAAATGGCTCAACAAGGCTCGCCTCTCTTGTCTTATGCTCTCTGATGGTTGGACCAGGGTGCAGCTGCCTTAGTCAGTTCCCTACTTCAGCTATCAAGGTTCACTTCCTGCGAGACATCCCTGAGGAGAAGCCACATGGACCTCCCCTCATGCAGCTCTGGGTGCTGAAACAGCTGAGTGGAGACCCCTGCCAGCGCTCAGATGCTGACACGATCACTGGTTTGGCTTTCCTCTGGCATTCGGTGTCATTGCTTGTGCTTTGTGAGATTGAGAAGGTCTTTGTAGAGCGATGTTGAGCATAAGGGCTAATGTTGGACTTATGGGCTTGGACAGCATTGGATTGGGTTAATGTACACTTACCCTTATATAAAACTCTCTCATAAAATATGAATGCCTATGAGTTTTGTTTTTCTAGTCGACCCAGACTAACACAGACATTTTAAGTTTTCTTTTGTATCTTGAATAAAGTGACCAGACCTTCCACTTTTGGTGGGACAGTCCCGATCTTAAACAACTTTTTCCATGTCCCACGGTATTTTTAAAAAGTCCCGAGTTTGGAAAGAATGCACAATAAGCTAGGGAATGGTGGGAGAACGGGAAGGAAATATACCCCCTCTAATACCACGGCCCCCTCCCGTCAATGGTGTCCTGCTTTATCAATGTTAAAATCTGGTCACTTTAATCTTGAACCAACCTTGGTGTCATTTCCAATATTTATATGCTTATTTTTCTGGCCACGCCTCTTCTAAAAATCAGGAGGAAAAGTTGTACTCTGGCCTACATGCTGTGTCTTCTGGCAATTTGCTACCTGATAGAAAATGAGTTATATCGGGCAATTCTTCATGGTCTTAACATTCAAAATACTAATAATCACACACTCCACACTAGGCAGCACAGGTCTTCCTTCATCTGATCTGAATGCAACACTAAAATGCCTCTTCCCAATATTGCCTTCACATTAGAGGCTTCCAATAATTCATCCACCCTCCCGAGCAGTGGCCGAGAGCCCTTATTCACTTGGTCTGAGTGGTCCCAACCGAATCATGGAGGGGCAGATTTTCACACTGGAAGGCTTTGTGGGACATCATCTTAGCAGAAGCTCCTGAGACTAACCTGGAGAATGGAATTAATTTTCCAGTCACTCATACAGGTGGCTCTAACAGAACAAGGTTCACACTGTGGACAAAGCAGCTGGCACTCATTGTGCCTGTTCAGAGTAAACAAAGAGCTCATATCATGTCAATCTGATATTTTCCAGGCAAATGGACACTCTATTCATATACTCGGAAAATGCAATATTTAAGCAGTGGAGTGTGAGAACAATATCTTACACATTATAAGAAAGCACACACATTTAAATGTGGTTTTTACTATATTAATAGAAGCAATAAACATAACCATACTTTACATCTACTTTGAAAGTGTTTATTGTCATTTCTATTTCACGCAAGCTATGGAGTGTGTGTGTGCATGTGCATGTGTGCAGCTGTGCGTCTGTGAATTAGTTCACAGAGTTGTGATGAGACGCCCTGGACCTTGTTCTTCATATCTATTCAATGGGAATGACCGCTCTCTGTTTTAGAAGGTTGTTGTATGAGTGTGGCAGTCATGTGCTTATGTTAATTTCATGATTGAAATGTAGGGGTGGAGTCTAGTCTGTTAATCTGGAGATAGTCATTGAGTAGCCAATGAGGCCTCTGTGTGGGCATGGCTTTCTCCTGAGACTTCTGGGAAATCTCGCGATATTTTTCTCAAGGAGATGAGAAGCTATCTCCCTATTGTTGGGAGTTAGTCTCAGAGACTATGAATCACGGACAAGACAAGATGGCAGTGTCCAAGTTGCTGCAGCAATCGGAGAAGAAGCCACATGGCCTTGCCCTGATGGAGCCAGACCTCTGAAGCTGGAGAGGCCTTGAGGGGACCCCTTGCCAGCGATGAGTTGCTTCTGCCACCACTGGATGCTGTTGATGGACCCTGAGCCCTGGAAGCGAGGAGCCATGGGGAAACCCCTGTCGGCACTGGGACTCTGCACCCACAGGCCTGTCACTTCGTGAGTCAGAAGGAGATTTTATAGACTGATATCAGGCATATGGGTTAATATTGGACTTATGACTTTGAAATGGCCTGGGCTGGGATGCTTTCTCAATGTCCCATTCCTCTTGTATATAAACCTTTTCCTTATAGCCATATGCGTGTTTATGAATTTGTTCCTCTTGTTTACCCGAACTGACACAATAAGCAAATGAAATAATACAACAGAGCTTGGTACACTATCAACTTAGAATTTAAATGATAATTATTTGGGTATTAAAGTAAGTATTTTTGTCTTTTTGATCAATGAAACCAGAGTGAGGAGGGGGAGTGAAGCAATCTCAGTTTTGGTTACGCTGGTTAACCATGTTGGTTATCGTGAAACTACATTGTCAGCAAATTTAAGTTCTGAGAAATATAAACTACCCTTTCATCTTTCATAACAGAATAACAGAGTGTCTGCATTAGTCTTCATAGACGTCAACCTTATTATTTGGCACCCATTATGCAATTGTTCATGTCAAAGCATCCATAGCTGTGTTCTTGATGCATAACGGAATGGGTAACTTTTTCACTCTGTCACAGGGAAAGGGGAGAGATGGCCCACTCTTAAAGGATTTGGGTCTTTAGACATTCATCAACAATATGACTGAGGCAGCCCCCAACCTGCATGCTATTTGGCATAGTAAAATTAAAACACTCACAATGAGAGTGGCCACACCTTTTTCCCCCATAGAGTAAAACTGAATTATGAACCTAAAATTCAATGTGAAAAGTCATTGCTACGTGAGAAATGGCACCTATTTTTCTGCTCTGCTGGAGAGGCGGTTTCTTAAAATTTTCAACAAAATGATCAAAGAAATAGTCTTCTTTTTCGAACACATAAAACTTTTAAGAATTCATCACATACCACCACCAACCACTCACATAGTGGGTGGATGGTGGCAGTGAGTTAGGAGAATTAAGATACCAGCCTGTGTCAAGACCCTGCCTCTCTTTCGTTGTGAGATCAGGGAGCACACCTGTAAACCTCTCTGAGGGTAGCTTCCACATCTGTGGAGCAGAATTGCAATATGCCACAGTGTTGCAGTGAGAATTAGATGAGAAAATGCTTATAAATGTGTTTTTAAAGAGTGAATCACTCTACAAATGATAGATTTCATGATTTGAGAACATTCTCTACTTTTAACAAGTGGTACCTTCTTTTAAGAAACTTTTATTTGATTACTTATATTTAAAAATTATCCCCCTGAAGTTTCTTTTCCCTTTTGAAGTTTCTTAACCCTTTGTAGTATCAAATCCTTCTATGGAACAGCTTGATTTTTTTTTCTGGCTGATAGGTGGCAGAATTACTTTTTCTCTGTGCATATTGTATATCTCTTAATATGTCCGAATAGCTGTCCTGCATGTTTTGACTTGTGTTAACACAAGATTTTTTACCACAGAGACAAGATGCTGCACGCACCTTCTGAGTGAGGTCAACGGAGGAAAATTCAATGTCCAAAAGGCTAAAGTAAATGGAGAAAAGTATGCCATCATCTGTTGCAAGAAGAGAGTTTTTATGAGTGTCTGCAATGTTAATTAGATGGTTGCCACGAATGAGGCATGATTTTGTTATGACTGGGGAAAACCCTGGAATGATTTCTCTGAAGGGCAGACTTGAAGGGGAAGGGCCCCACAATTGCCCGAGGAATTCTGCCACGCGAGCCTCCTGTCTCAGAGGAGCCCACGCTTGGCTTTCCTCACCACGGAGACCCAGCTCAGGGGCGCCTGGTCCCGACTGGCTTCAGTAACTGACTATGCAAACACTGGGAGATGGGATACAGTTTTCACAGAAGGTCTCTGGGCTACCAAACTATGGCACAGGTCCAGTGTTCACTCGAGCCATCTTTCAAGCACGATGAAAATGTTTCTCTGGGGTGGGAGTGGCCTCCTCCCCCTGACAAGTGCACTGACAAGACTCATCTGACAGCCACATGGAGGATGTAGCTTGGGAAAGGAAGTCACCGGTGCAGCGCAGTGATCCGGGTCAGGAAAGAGTATGGATGCTGAGAGAAAGGGCCCGATCAATCAATCAAGCAAGCAAACAAATTCACTCACTGCCAGTGAGTTGATTCTGACTTACAGCTGCCCTGTAGGACAGGGCAGAACTACCCAATGGTGGTTATGAGGCAAACCCTTTCTGGGAGTCGGAAGCCTCATCTTTCTCCGGGTTGTAGCAGCCTCTCTTGTGGTGAGCTGCCCAATAGGGAACGCCGATACCACCAAGGCTCCTTAGAGCCCCATGGGGAAGATAGTAGATTTCGAGGTACGGGGTGACACATCTAATGTCGCTGGAGAGGGAGGTAAAGAAGCAAGGGTGGCACAGTGCTTTGTTTGAGGAACCTGGTGCTTGCAGACCATGCAAGACTGGGGATGCATGCTACCCAGCGTTATGCACAATGACATAAAGCGGCACTGCATGCTCACAACGGATGCAGTTCTGGAGTAACAATACTTTCCAAGTGGCAAACGGCTAGGAGATAAAGGATAAGACATTAAATTTTATGTTCTGGCACTTGGCAAAAAACAAAACACTACCCCCCACCCCACTCAGTGTTTTTTTTTTTTTTTTAAATTTTCTAAAGAGTTTTCCAAATGTTTTCATGAATAAAGGGTTAATTGTACAGTTATTTTGAGGGTGGGTGGGAGAGAGTAAAGAAATCTTTTCCCTATATTTCCCAAAGGAATTTTCAATTTCAAATGGCACTATTGTAGGGACTAGAGAGTTATAATCTCACTCTTCGTACTGTTGTTCTAGAAAATGGCCCTTTATATTGGCCCTAGATATATGACAACTTGCCAGTGTATCACGCCAACTTCTATCTTTGCTTGAAAATGTCTTTGATGAGCCATTAACCACAGGGAAGAAAGCGTCAGTCAAAAGATAAGCCACTGATCTTGGCTAATTCCATATCTGAGATGATTGTAATAGTGTCAATTATTAACATGAAGGGCTCAGAGAAAACAAAAAAGCCCAAAGTGTGAACATTGTTGCACCTGCAGGTATAATAGAGTTTATAGATAGAGTGTATTATATTTAAAAAAAAAATAGAATTGTAAAGCAAGGCAGTTTCATGCCTGACATGATGATTTTATGTTCAGATGCATATTCTGTATGATATTTAAGGAAATGATACATACATTTGGCAATACCACATTGAATAATGCATAAATAGTGAATAAACCACAGAGATTAAATTCACTTATAATACTTTTAAAAAGCTACAGATAATCAGTTATTATTTTGGTTCTTGCTATGGAATAAACATAGCTCCAAACCTGTATATAATAAATCCATTTTGATAAGCTACCTATATTCTTTGCTAAGAGAAACTTTACTTTGTTGTTTGTTTGTTAGGGCATCACTGCCCTCTGGTGGTGAGAGGAGGAGGCCCAGCCTTTGCTCCTGTGGAGCCACTGCTGGAATTGAACCTCCATCCCAGTGGGCCACAGTCCCGCGCACAACCACTACGCTACGGGGGCTCAGCGAAACTTTATTTTTTTGAACTTAAATTACACTCGAATTTGTGGATCATTGACAGTGAATTTGTCATAAGACCAATATTTAGTACTATCAGGATAGACTTGATTGATATGAATTCTTATAGATTGAATTCCTATTGATCTAAATGAATTCTCCACCATGATATCGGATTCTTTTTGCCATGTAAAAATATTTGTAGAGTGATCAAAATATGGAATTTTATGTTGTAGTGAAACTTCTCAGCCCTAGGAGGATCTTGAACATATAGATTCACACAAACACAGTGATTGCTTATATTGGAAATTTCTGCTTTTGTTTTTCTATTCTCCATCTTAATGCATTTGTAAACTTACTGTGGTCAGCGAGCAGTAAAGAAGAGTTGCTTTCTCTCGGAAAAGGTAACACCAAAACAAAATGTACACTCTTCCGTCTGGGAGATCAGGTTTATAGAGTCACTGATGTACAGAACTTAGAGATGAGTCGGTAGAGAAGAGCTAGCTGTTTAAAGGGACCTGAAAGGCAGCCATTCGTAACCTTTTGGTCACCACTCCTTTGGGGGTCAAATGACCTTTTCACAGGGGTCGCCTGATTCAGGACAGTAGCACAACGACAGCTATGAAGTAGCAATGAAAATCATTGTATGGTTGGGGTGCCCCACCTCCTGAGGGACTGTCTGAAAGGGTGGTGGCGTGAGGCAGGCTGAGAACCCCTGCTGTCAGATGGCGCTCCTCCCCTCCCCCGCATGTCCAGGGAAAGCCAGGCATCAGTGCATAAGAGATTTTAAGTCAATTTATTTATACAAGTGGCTCAGTTTCCCAGAGGTCAATTACTATGAATTTTGTAACAGGGAGATAATCTACAGGAGAAAAAAAGTAAAGGTTTATTTCTCTTTAGTTTCATTTTTTTCTCCTCAAAAAACAAAGAACCCTTTTTTCCCCTTTCTCTCTGAGGGGCACCATTAGCCTCCTATCCAGGTTCCACCTCAAATCTGGGGGTCATCTTCTAATCTCCCCTTGCTTTCCAGCCAATCACTCACTACAGTCCCCTCCATTTTGTCTGCATCTCCCCCGTTCTCCATTTCTACTGTCTGGTTAAGCCTCTTATCTCTTCACACCTGCACGACTGCCACAGCCTCGGAGCTGGCCCTTTTGCCTTTGATCTCTTATCTCTTCAATTAATCCTCTTGGCTGCTGCCAGATTGATCTCCCTCAAACTGTGCTTTATGTCATCCCACGGTTACAACCTCCAGTCCTTCCACATCAGCATCCCTTTCAAACCCAGGCTTCCCATTCGGGGATTCCAGGCCCTCTGTTTCTCTTATCTCCCAAACTTTTCTCTTATTTCTCTGTCTCAGTCAAGTCCCTTTTCTGGCTCATTCTCACAGGGCTTCTCCCACTTGTGTTTGTTGCTGGGCATACCCTGCTGAGCCAGCTCATCTCTCCTCTACTATTTCCTACCATGCAGGCCTCTTCTGAGTCTGACTTCTAAAGGGGCAGGGGCGGGGCTGGGGGTGGGCGGGAGGGGAGGGCGCAAATCCCCCTCCCCCACCCCGCTAAGGCCGTGGAAAAGTGCATTCTGGGCGTTGTCACTGTTAGGTGACATTGAGGCGGTTTCCACGCATAGGGACCATGCACAACAGAACAAGAAGACACGGCTCAGTCCTGCACCAATCTCAGCATCGGTGCTGTGTCTGAGCCTATTGTGGTGGCCACCGCTGTCAGTTCCTCTCCTCGCGGGGTTTCCTCTTTTTGTGCTTACCCTCTACTTTATCAAGTACCATCATCCTAGTTGAGAGAGCTACTGAAAAATCTCTGCAGGATTCACGAGTGTCCAGTGCTTACCCCGGGAAAGGCAGATGTGAGCGCAAGTCAAAGCACAGAGACAAGGATTGGGGGCCAGGGAAACGAGTGAATGTGAAGGTTATACTCAAACGACAGGATGCATCAGATTTTACTTTTCTTTGAGATCCAAATCTGGGTTTCAAACTATGTGACAGTATTACTTGCTTGTTTCAAATATCCGGAAAACACAAATGCTAAGACCTTTTATGAATTGAATTATGTCCCTCCTCATCATCACCCTGTCCCCTACCAGGTGTCAACTTGGCAAGACCATGATTCGCACTTTTTATCTCACAAGAAATGAAAGGAGGCAAAAGCCGATGGAGAGGAGACGAGTGCTAGCGAACCTTTTAGATTCATGGGGAGCTTGATGTCAAGACACAGAGTGAGTTCCAAGAAATGGTGAGCCCACACATGTTGAAAGAGACAAGAACCTTCTTCCAGAAACAGCACTCTGAATTTGAATCTCTAGCCTCCCAAACTGTGTGAGGACAGCATTCTGTTGGCCTAAGCCACCCCCCTGGGTTAATTCTGTTTTAACCAGTAGATTTTGCTTCAAAGGGAGTCCAGGTGTGCCAGAGTGGGCCTACTGGATTCTCAGTGACCGATCTTTCAGACGTCCATTCCTAGGCCTTTCTGCTCAGGCAACTTTTGTTGGACAGGAACGGCCAAATTTTCAGTTAACAAATAAGCACTTAACTGGGCGTTGTTGGGTAAATACAGGACTGCTCACCTCAAGGTGAGTGCTTCTAATCTACCTGATGGTTTATGGGAGAATGATGCAAGCTACCTGCTTCTTTAAAGATTGACAGCCTTGAAAACCATAGAGACGGTTGCTAAGAGTCAGCATCAACTTGAAGGGAGTGGGGCCTGGGACTCTTCTTCGTGAGGAAGCACTTCTTCAGTCTTACTTTTAAAGGAGCCCCAGGGTTACTATCAGGTAAGTGTGTGACTGCTAACCCAAAGGTCCGAGGTTCAAATCTCTGTCTGTCTGCTCCCAGAAAGATTGACAGTCTCGGAAGCCCTATCTCTTCAGGGTCTCTGTGAGTTGGAATGGATTCCCTGGAAGGAAGCAGTGAGGTGCTAACTACTAAAGCAAAACCCAACCTGGAGGCCATTGAGCCATCTCTGACTCACAGCACCCACGCAGAGACTTCTGAGGCTGCCGATCTAGCAGGGAACAGAAAGCCTCCCCCTTTCTCCTGCAGAGCGACTTTCTCCTGCGGTGCCACTGGTCAGCAGTGTGATGCATGATCCATCAGAACACCAGGGCTCTTTAGTAGTAAACAGAGGCAAGGTTAGACTCATGCTCTCGCTCCCCAAATGACATCTTCTCCCACCGTTCCTCTGGGGCCCTGGGGTGATCCTGCTTATGCACTGAGCCGCTAACCACAGGTCAGCCTGGAGGGATGAGGTTTTCTCCTCCTGTCCACAGTTAAACAGGCTCAGACATCCACTGAGGCATTTCTCTCCTGTCCTATGGGGTCACTATGAGGTCCGTATGGACTCGGCAGCAGTCAGGTGGGTTTTGTTTTTTTGCTTCTATTTTAGTCAATGACATCATTAGCCATGTAATTCTAAAAAGCGGGATGTAGGACTCTCTCTCAACGCCTCTTTTTTCTTTATCCTTTATAACCAACCCATTACCAAATATGGGAAATTCCATCTCTGGAGCAGTTTTAAAACCCATCTCTCTTTCTCCATCTCCACTGCTCCCACCCTATGTCCTAAAAGAATGTCCCTTTCTCTCCTGGACTATTTTTTTCACAAACACAGGTCGGGTTAGGACTCCTCCCGTGGATCTCCATTGATCTTACAACAAAGAGTGAAGCTCTTGATGTGTCCCGAATAGCTTTGTAGGCACCCCACCCGACCTGACCAAGCTTCTACTTCTCTCCACTTCCTTTTCCAGAAACAATGGCCTCTCTGTTCTTTACATGTGCCAGAACCCCCTCACACCCACTCAAGTCTTAGCACATGCAATACTCACTGCTTAGAATGTTTGTCTTTCTCTTCTTTGTCTGGTCAGCTATTTGCTTTGGAACAGGAACAAAATGCCCTGGTATTTTTTACCTATGATTTCTTAAAAGGCAAAGAGAAGGGATAGTCTATCTCATAGATAATGAAGTTCATACGATCAAATGCATAGGGAAATATGATGAATGCTGTCTGGCATATTGATAAGTATGTTATCTTTTCTTCTTCAATTTATTGATTTTTTTGTCTTCCTGTACTACAACTTTCGTCTTCTTTTTTAAAGCCTTCACAATCATGTCTAGAGATAATACATTTTTTTCTGTAAACGTTTTGCATCCCTCTCATTAGTGCCCTGTTTTATCCCCTTTCTTTGCCAAGGATCTTTTGAGGGAGACAAGATAGTATATTGGTAAAATGGGCAGATTTTGAACTCAAACAGACCAGCATTGTTCCCCCCACGTTCATTTCTAGTCGGACACTGTTACCAGTCATACCCCCTTATGATGGTCAGTGAACTTGAGTTACAGTCTGTTAATATGACCTACTAAGCCATATTTTTTTATGTGAGGTGTTATAATTCTACACTTTATATACGTGTGGCTACAGTCCCATTTTGGAGGGCACATCCTACTAAGGGACAAGAATAGGGTGGGATTAAGACTGACCTTATAAGACGGTGTGAATCAAGCAAGCCACATACTTTGTTTCCTTGATGGCATCTTTAGGACCCCCCTCTTGGTACAGGGTGTGCAGTAAGTCCCGCCCACTGTTTTCCTTGGATATATAATGGTGGCCCCAGACAATTCCAATGCACGCTGCCTCATTTGGTAACTCTGACCTCTCACTTCTGAGGAATGATAGGAGCAAGAGCACCTGCTCTGTCTTTTGGACACAGCTGGCTCTGGATCCTACTGAACAGCATCTGCCACTAGGTGAGACAGTTCATCAGATTTTCATGAATTTCAGTGGGATGTTGCATCCAACTGCAGAATCCAGGGAAATGAGAAAACATACTCAAGGAGGGAATGGAGCCGGATAGCATCTTGGAAAATGGAACAGAATGGCATTTTGGGACGTCATGAATCTCCCACCTCCTTGCCAGTTGAAGAGAAATGGTAACCCTAGAGTCTCTGTGGGTTTTCCCCTCCTAAAACCTCTCATGATGGTTTTGTCTCTGGAGGCTGCTGCGGGGAGTCAGGGGAATGATGTAGGTGAATGAGTTCGGTCAACAGAAGCAGATCCTGCTGTTGCAGCCAGGGGAGTCGATCAGTTCCACATTTCGATTTTGTCCTTGTGACACTGTTCTTGTCTACTGAGGTCTTTGTTTCTTTTTATCATTCATCACAGACCCCAGCCTTTTTGAAAAGGGGAAAGGGTCCCAGGCATGAGATGCCCTTCTTTTGCTGCTCCTTAGCTCCTCTAGAGAGGGTAATCGACCTTCGAAAGTTGACCTTCATTTCACATCACGAGGTTAAAGGAAGTTCATTTTAGCTCTCATTCCATGACAGGGGTGTTCTTATTTATATATTTATACGATACTACTGCCACTAGTGTGGTTTATCAGTGGATATCTGATTAAGGGATCTTCTATGCAAACTTGCTGAAGCATTCATGTTTGTTTGCTTTAGGCCACAGACATGATGCTGAGTACTGTACTACAGTGTTAGCGCTCTCTTCCTACAGTATTACTTGTGTAGGACCGTGCCTCTAAAAATCCTTTCCCCCTAATGCTTCAATTGGCAGAAGCAAAGCTCCTCTTCTTCACAAGAATTCACTGGGTGCTGATTTGCACAAGGCACCACGGAGCGATGAATCTTTCTTCTCTACAACTTCTAAGTCCATCTCCATCTCCAAACATATCCAATATGCTGGCAGCTTTGTGAAGAAGACAAACAAGACCCCCATGGATATTTTTATTGTGCAGACTTGAGCTTTTCCTTTCACTCTGTAGATTGTTTTAGCGCAAGAAAACATGTCACCAATACTAAGAGTTTGCAGCAAACAAACAAAACCGCTTTAATCCCTTAAACCGATCCTCTGTTTCCTCACTGCCCTTTCTTTTTGTCTGCTTCCACCTCTTTGTCTTCCACTACTTCTTCCCTGTGCTAAGTCCTGGGTCTGAAACCTAATCGGCTCTGAGCACTCTCGCTGGTAGGTGCCTGTGAGTCGGACTGAACACATAGCGATCCCGGGTCTCTGCGGCAACAGAACAGCCCACTGTCTCCCGCTGCACCACCCTCACACTTGGCGCTAGGCGTCAGTGGACCCTGGCAGCCACGGTGTCAACCCGTCTCATGAGGGTCTTCCTTGCATTGACCCTGCACTTTATCAAGCATGATGTCCTTCTCTAGGGATTGGTCCCTCCTGATGACCTGGCCAAAGTACATGACTCAAAGTCTCCCCATCCTCGGTGGAAAATGACCTCAGGTTCTAGACCTGTCTTACTTGTTACTTTTCCCTGTGAGAACAATTCTTTTTTCTCACCCATTTCTCTAGCTCACTCTTTTATTATTACTATTCCCAACAGAACCCAACTTTGGGGAGAGTATGAATGAAGTGGCTAGTTCTCCATAAGCCTAATGGCCGAAGTCTTCAGCCCTGAAGCTGATATCACAGTGGGCCCCAGGCAGGGCTTGTACATTCTTGTACCTGGCTGTGATAATTTGTTGTGACCCCCCCTGCCCTCGGACCAGGTGGGATTATACAGTCGGTCTTACTGGGTGTGAGGAGCCCTGGTGGTACAGTGGTTACACGTTGGGCTGCAAACTTCGAGGTCAGCAGTTGGAATCCACCAGCCACACCTTGGGAGAGTAATAGTTTCAGAAATTCCTGGAGGGGGGGAGCAGTTTTACTTTGGGTTATAGAGCCCCTGTGAGTCAGTATTGACTCAGCACTGGTGCATTTGGCTTTTGATGAAGTGGTTACCAGTGGTCAGTAGTTGGAAATCACCAACTCCACAGAAAAAGACGAGGCTTTCTATCCCATTAACAGTTACATTCTTGGAAACCCAGGGTGGCCGTTCTATGATGCCCGATAAGGTCGTTATAAGTTGGAATGAACTTTTTGCTAGCAGTGAGTTTGGTTTTCTTTGGTTTCAAAATACGGATTTGTTTTCTGAAGATGACCAGTAGCCCATTGGATAATATTACAAAGCAAATTGGTTCCCGTTGGGTTGATTCTCATTTGTGGTGATTCAAGTGTGCTGCAGAAATAGAACCAGGTACCCAACGACGTTCAAGGCTCTGGCCTTTGGGAAGCAGCGCTCCAGGGCTATCTCTGAGTGACCTCTGGGTGGATTTTCATGTCAATGTTTTGATTAGTAGAACACTCAATGATTGGCACCACCCAGGGACTAGGCAAAAAATAGAGATAAGTCTAATTCTTCTTTCATTTCTGATTTACTAACTAATTACCTCTGAGATTGTGTATATTCTCAATTATCTTTGCATAAGTTGGAATAGACTGTGGGCAGCTAGCCACAGCAGCAACAAGTACAGATGTGGAGTGGAAACCAACATGTATTAAATAATATTCTGGCTAATTGGATAAATATGAGTATAATAACTTACTTAGATCATCTGAAGCTCATTAAGGACAATGAGCTACTTGAACTTAGTGACTATCAACAAGTTGAAGCAATGGTTTTTCACAGATCCAGTATTAACTATTATGCAAAGGTATGAACGGGGGTAAGAGAGAGGTTAAGTTTTGGGTTTCCATCAAATCACTGCAATCTGATGCTCGTCTACAAAGGACCATCATGCCCAGTTTCTTGGTGAAATACAACTCACTGTTAATTCTGATTACATTTCCCATTCTCCTCCCAAAAAGCCAAGAGGAAATTAAGTTATATTTGATTACACCACAAAAAAATCCAATTGGTGTCTGGGCAGTCATGACACTATCAAAAGCCAAATGTACATATTGTACAGGGTCAGGGTCTGGGCCGTTGGGCTCTGGCACATAAGTCTGCCCTACTCTTCAGCCTAACAACTTGTAAGCATCAGGAGAGAGTTTAAAAGAACACAAATGCACCTATGTTTTCATTATGAATAGAACAAAATATATTTTGTTTATGTGGAATAAGTGGAAAATTACATCCCTTGAAATGTGAGTACAATTTGTTTCTTCCTTTAAGCAATGTTACCAATGTCAATATATCAGCTTTCTTAAATCAAGTTCAATGACGCCATGTCTCTATGGGAGGAACAAAGTGTGCAAATGATCTACTTCAGTAATTCTCAACCAGTTTTGGGTTGTGGATCACTTTGTTAGGATAATAATCCACGAAACCTAAACCAAACTCACTGCTTTCCACCTACAGGCCCGAGGAGAATTGCCACTGTGGGTTTCTGAGAAGGTAAATCTTTATGGGAGCAGAAAATCTTAATTTCTCTGATGTAATGTGCATTCAAAGCACTTGAGGATTTTCTTAAAGTGGCCAATCAGCCTGAAGTGAGGCTTGAGATTCTGCAAATCTCAGCGCACTGTTGCTCCTTGGGTCAGTGAGCAAGGTATATGACGGGGCTTCAAGAACCTTGAGAGAGCATTCCACCACCTTCGAATTCCACTTTCCCACCAACATCTTGAGGCCTTCCTGCATAGCGTGTGGCCTCTCAATTAGGCAGGTGTCTGCCACAGGTTGCTGGTTGAATTTATTTCCAGCTGTGAGCTCCCCTTAAACAAATCCTGACCTGACTTTTGTTTTATATTGTAAATACACTGTTAATAAAAATGCAAAATATGGATTATATTTTCATCTCAAGTATGAAATGAGTTCAGGATATCAATTTGCAGGTGATTTTAAGGAATGGTGCAGGGCATCAGTTTTTCCTAATCTTCATCTTCAGAGATCTTGACTATAATGAAATTAAAGTAGATAGAACATAGTGATGCTTGGGTCCCCTCCGCAGAGATTCAGACTTTAATTGGGGCGTGGGGGATGCAGTCCTGGCTTTAGGACTGTCTAAATGATTCTCCTGTGCAGTCAAGCTTGCAGACACCACTTGTCCAAGCAAGTATAGGGGTGATGCACCCACAATCACTGTAGAGGGTATATGGATGGTGCACCCACAATCTCTGTAGAGGGTGTATGGATGGTGCACCCACAATCTCTGTAGAGGGTGTATGGATGGTGCACCCACAATCTCTGTAGAGGGTGTATGGATGGTGCACCCACAATCTCTGTAGAGGGTTTAAGGCACCATCGAGTGAACAGTTAATACAGCCAAGCCCTGGATTGCAAAGGGATTCCATTTCTAAGTCTGTCTTTATGTTGAATTTACATATAAGGTATGGATTTTATCTACGTGTGTTAGCAAATGTTTATATATAAAGCATGTAGTGTACATAACATAAGATCCTGATGGAGCAATTGTCAATACACCTAATGGTACAGTAATAATAATGTTTTGATGTGTGTCAAAACCAGGTGGCCCCTATTGTTATTACACACCATTGTATGTGCCTCAGACTTTTAATAGAATAGGATTACTGAATTGGTTTGAAACTATGGGTTGTAAGTAAGTCTGATATTTATGGACTCGGCGCTGACAATACATGGAAAACAATGAAGTGATAAAAGGTTGTGAGGATTCCAGAGAGTCAAAAAAGAACCGTGTAGAAGCAAGGATCCGTGAAGATGTAAGCATTGGTTCCAGTCCAAGAAGGGGCTCACTGTACCCCAAACTTCCAACATGACTTGTTTATGTTCCTTAGGGTCAAGGGTCCTTTCAGTTGGTATAATTTGTGGGGATGAGTTAAACCTAGGCCTATAATACTTTGTGTCAAGTCTAAATTCCTATATCAAAGCTACAGAAAAGACCAAAAAACAAAAAAGAGAGAAAAAAATATGTACACTGCAGCACACACTGCCAAGATTCCGTTCCTCCCAAGGCTGGGGCAAAGGGCCCCTGAGAAGCCCTCCTGCCTGGGTGATGGCGTCTGTGTGCACCCGGAGGAGTGTCTCATGCCCCAGTTTGCATGTGATGAAGGTTGTACCAGAGAGTTAGCTTTTGGCCATGTCACAGGGAAGACATATTTATATGGTTTCAAAACGCAATTGTTTTTGAGAACCAGAAACCAAAGGCCTGAGACACCTGGTGCACAGTCAGTATCTAGACGGTAAAAGAAACTAAATCTGAACACCTTTATCAGAGAGGCACCACCCAGTTGGAGTGAACAAAAGATGCATGGTTTTCTTTGGCTCAAAGAGTTCTCTGCTGGTTGTGCTCTTCTTTCAGCTGATAGTGGCTTTTGGTTACAGCAGCTTATCGTTCTATCTTCGGCCTGCCTCCCAGCTGTTTAAAGTTCCCATTGGCTACTGCCATTATCTCCCTTTCCATTCAGCCATGGAGCGCAGGCCCTTATACAGACAACCCCGATGTGGGCTGTTCTGCTTCTCCGGATGCTTCTTCTTTCCTGCAGGAAAAGGCTTGTGCAACAAAGGAGGAGCTATGCAGTCATGCCATTAAGAAGCCCCCGACAATGGAACAGACCTATCCCCTGCCACAAAAGGCCCTTGTGGCCTGTTTATCTAGAGGCTGGTGAAAGCCTAGGAAGTCACTTTGTTTGCTTGAAGCAAAAAGCTTAAGATCATCTCTAGCACAGATTTTCTTTCATGAGAAAAAAGAAAGAAAGAAAGAAAAGAGATCAAAGGAAAAAAGTATAATCTCCAAATCTCATGTTCCTCCTTCTCTTGTGTGACTTCAGGAAAAGGCATTCAGCAAACTGTATGTAATTATTAACCAATGGATCCGTTAGAGTAATTTCCAGCTAGAGTTGGTAATCTTCTTCTATTTTTTTAGTTGCATGTATCTGCCTCTCATTCATTAAGACAGAACACAGTATTCTGTTTGATAGTTGAGGACCTCCAGTGTGAATAAAATTCCAGCAGATAGTATAGCCTTCTTTACTGGAGGTCATGGGCTATATGGCAAACACTTATAACATAATCTGATGAGAGGAAGATTTATTAAATGAAGTGTGGAACAGTCTTGCCAAATCAGCACTGTACACATTTTCTTACAACTCAAGTTCCAAAACATCTAGCTGGTGAGCATGTTCTCTTTGTGAGGAAGAACAGAC
>PVJH01029625.1:0-25535 GCA_004026705.1 Nesogale talazaci | reverse complement strand
AGTCGCTGTCCCTTTTGGATTTGATAAGTATTCCCATACAAGATTTTTTTTTCATATGCTCTCCTTACTGTTCTGTGCAAGTCATTCCTATGGAGAAGTCTGAGTGATGTCACATCTGCTGCCTCCTTGAGCTCAAATACCTGGCCTCCCTCTATTCTTGCAGCATTCCAAATACTTCGTTCACTAAATGACTCTATTCGTTTTAAGTCCTTTTGATTTTGAATGATCCTTTAGTAAGTGTCACTTGGAAGAGAAAATTTTCAAACTCATTCAACCATTCCAGAAACGCCAACTCTAACTTTCAATTTATTTTGTCTTCCTAGTTCTATTTTTTTCTTAAACTTTTTCATTTCTAGCCTATTCTGATGTACTTAACTTTTGTTTCCTATTATTTTGTTCTTCCCAAGTCTTTGAGTTTTACTATTGTGTTCTCTCTACTTTGAAGTGTTTCTTTCCATACTTTGTTTTATGGATTGCATTCTATCTTCAAATTGTGCTGTGATTATCAAATCTTGTACATGAGGACTCAGACTCTTTTGAAAAAAAAGTACAAAGTACTTCTCAGAAATGAGGATACTGAGATTTTGCTTGGCCTCCCTTGATCATGCTCTCAGGAGAGATCAGGCCCTGGAGAAGGAAGCATGCTGGGAAAAAGAAAGAGGAGCTAAACAGAGGAGTCTCAGCACCAGGAGCTGACAGTGGCTGCACCAATGGGTAATGGTAGAAAATGTGGCAAACAGAAAGATTCCTGAACCTGATTCAGGATTTGGAATTGTTTGGTTCTATTGTATATTTGCTCAATAAGAGTTGAAACTACAGGGCACTTGATGCAACTCACATGAGAATATAGTCCCATTTGGGAAGAGGGCCTTTGTTATTATGCTAATAAGATTATATTAAGTCTTAAATCAATGACTTTGGAGACATCAAAAATCTGAATAGGGTAGATTACAGGGAAACATTCATTGGGAAAAAATAGATAGCACCTGATGTTCTTCAGATGCTACCCCAGCTGCAGAAGCTCAAAAAGAGATATTACTTCCCGAAGACTGCATCTTCTCCTATCGTGAACTCCTAGAATTCAGCTTTCTAGTCTTCTGAATTGTGAGGAAATAGATTTCTGGTTTTCATTGGTATAGCGTTCACATGTCACAGAGTGCGATAATCCCATCATAGCAGAGGACTTGTGCAATCTTCATCCCATCAAGTTCCCAAGGTTTTCTTCCCTCTCACACTTGCTGTTAGCGCCGATTTCTCCCATCGCTCCTGCCTCGCTCTTGTTTGATAGAACCACTCCCTTGGGGTATTTTTGCTAAAGCTGGATAGCACAGCAAAAACATATTGCTTATTTGTGTTTTGTTTGGTTCTTTTGGGGGTGTATTTAACTTAATAAAGTAATATATTAATTAGCCTAATTGTATATTCTTAACTAAGTTAAACCTAAAAATGTTTTAAATTAACAGTACCTTCTTTTACTATGTGACATTCTTGAAAACTATTTACACTCTACTTAGCTTTCAAATTTCACACAGTATATAATAATAGCTGAAAATATAGCATATTGGTGTTTTAGTTTACATATTTATTAGATAATTTATTCTCTACTTATTCTTAAATATCACATATTT
Source organism: Nesogale talazaci (assembly GCA_004026705.1). Classification (NCBI taxonomy): domain Eukaryota; kingdom Metazoa; phylum Chordata; class Mammalia; order Afrosoricida; family Tenrecidae; genus Nesogale; species Nesogale talazaci. The sequence goes on along the minus strand of PVJH01029625.1, from coordinate 23,907 downwards.
TATGCAGTTATTTTATTTCTGAAATTGTCACTTCTGGTGTTATCAGCGCTAAGTTTGAATCATTGTCTTTTATCCTTTCTTTTGAAGGAGTTTATTACTAAAGCTCGACATTGACATGGAGAATATTTTTTCATATTCTGATAAAATCATTCAATTTCTTCTAATAACCACTGTTGCTTGAGAATACAGAATAAAATATTTACCAATTATTTGATTTGCTTTTAGCGAGGAAGATAACTTTTTCTTCTTTGAAGATTATTTTTCAGTGTTTAGTGTTCTGAAATCTCACAAATAATTGTATGCAATACTTTAAAAATCCTATTTGATAATCAATTAATATTCAACATAGTCCTGGCAATCCATTTAAATTGTTATTTCTGTCTCATTTTTCTATGCACAGTATTTGTGTTTTTCAATTTCCTTTCCAGATTTTCCATTTGTTTATGTTCCAAGTCAAATACATCATTTTATTCAAGTGGCTTTAGTTGGTTTTGGTCAAGGAAGACTCTCTAGAGGAAATGGTTTCTGCTCTATATTGTAAACATACTAAAGGAAAAGAAATTGGAAGTGAATTTGATCATGATTGATTTTAGCTGCAGTAGCAGAAAACCTCAAATTTATCAGTGGCTAAAATAACATAAACATTTAGCTGTTTCTCATATGACAGTTCAGAGGCTTATGATTCCAGAGCTGATAATTTGATTTTACCTCTCAGAGTCTCAAAATCTTACAGTTTAACATTAGATCACATTTTATATGATTCCTTTTTCACAGGGCCCAAGTTGACATCTGTGTTCCAGAAGACAGAATAGGGAAAGAATTTTTTTTAAAAGATACAAATGATTTGTGTTTTTCAAAGGTATTCTAACAACTTGTCTAGAATGATATTTCATTGGTCTAAAGTCAGGCACACGGATGCAGTATAACATTTAGGTCAAGAATGATCTATACACAGAAGGAAGAGGATCTCAGTGTGCTTGCTATTGTCTACAGTACTAGCCATGTGCTAAAGAGACAGAGCAGTTTGTCATTGAAATAATGAACCACTATAGATCTATAAGTGTTCCTCTTTTCTAAATTAATAAAATAAGAATTGGGATACCTTGAAAACAATTCTGAAAATGAAATGAAACCTTAAGGCTATCAAGGACAAATGGTGCTATCAGAGAACTAAAATATTTTGGGGGCCGATTTTAGTGCTTTCTTAATTGTCCACATGCATGAAAATATTTGCATAGTCATTTTGTTGGTCTCTTTTTATACACTTCAGTGTTAGAAAGACAATTCAGGAAGAAATAAATTGAACATATCCCAATTGTTCTGTCTATAGGCAGCCTTCTTTTGAATTAAAAATTGCTTAAGAACAGCAAGCAAGTTGAATTGCATCCTTTAAGACAGTTAAACAGCAGGGTTTTATATACCAGAGAAATGGTAAGTTCTGAAGTGAGCAGGATAAGCTTTACTAAGCACTGCACTGAGGGCGTTTTAGCCCTTACTGAAATTAAATTCAGGAAAATGAGGTTTTTCTTGTTCATGTCAGATGCCTTGTCTTTCACGAGGCTGTGCTGCAGTCCATGAAGCCATACTATATGCTACTTAACATTTCCTTTAAAACATACCCAAAGTAAGATCTGAAATCATATTTTAAACATTTCACTTTATTTTCTCCCCAAACCATGTTGAAAACACTCAGAAATCTTACTGAGATTCACTTACAAACTCCCCAGCTGCTCGTGTTTTTTGTACTCATTTGAATTCTCCCAATGTGAAAGTCCATATATTGAACGCTCTATAAATGTCTACACAAATTTAAGCTGGAACAAAACAAAAATTGGATGTACTCATTTGAGAAAAGCTTGGAAACATTGAAAGAGTTTCTGTCACAGGACACCTAACTACATTCGGACTGCTGTTTTCAATCAGAGAAACATTGTTTTTAGTTAGTCTGATTAGGCCAGCCATTCCTGGTAAGCCAGTCACCACCAAGTTGATTCCTGTTTATGGTGACAAACAGCACACGGGGATTACTAACCTGGAGCCAATCTCAATTCCTAGTGACCTCATGTGTGTCCCAGTAAGGTGTGTTTCCCAACATGTTCACTGGCTGAGTTTTCAGAATTATATTGCTAGATTTTTTGAATATCTTCGCCAGAAGCCAAATGTGCTAACCATATGTACCACCCAAAAGCTCTCAAGTGAAGTCACTACACATTAATTAAAAACAATAGAGACCAATTCACCTTCCTTTTATGTATCTCACAAGAGACATCTTGAAGGAAAAAACCTCACCTGGTCTGGGGTCACTCCCTCAAGAGGGGGTGGATATGGGAGGACACCATTCACTTGAAGCTGTACAAGACACAAGGCTTGGACAAATCAATGACACCCTGCCCCCCCCCCCACACACACACAGGAAGGGAAGAAGAACCTTGCCAGAAAGTCAAGCCAAGATGAGAGGAGAGAAGCATCTACATTGGAGGAAGACACTGGGAGCTCTGTTGATGAGTATGGTGGGTGAGCAGGGAGAAGTAACCTTACATTGGAAAGGGATGTTAAACATTGATTATAGGGAAGCTAGGGGTGCACTAATCCAGATTGTATGGTCCAGAATAGAAACATGAACACATTTCCACCCAACCCTCAGTGAAACACACCATGGGTTCAATACTGTGACAACTTTGCATACTGTCCTGGAGGGCATCATGGAATAATCCAGGGATAACTCCAGAAGGACTTAACATAGAGGCTCAAGAAATGGAATGAGTCTACCTCAAAGCTGCATGGACTCTAGAACTTAAGCCTGGGGCACTTGGATAGGGGAAGAAGTAGAGAGCAGCCATCCCAGACCTGTGGAATAGGTAGTCATTGGAACTTGGGGGAATAGAAAGAGACCCAGAATGACCATATACTGTGACAGAACCCTTGAATGACCCAGAATGACATACTTTGACAGAACCCTTGACAGGTTTTGAACTCTTTGGAAAGGCTTTGAACTTGGAAGAATTGATCCAAGAAGTTTCTCCTTGGTACCAAGCCCCATGCTGAAGGTAAACAGCACAAGCAAATAGGAGATATGAGTGAGCCACAGGTTCACAGTGGAACTGTACCCAAATTCATTTCTCAGACCTACAGAGTCCAGAGTGATGTATCAGTGGAAAAAAATGACATTACAAGTGCATTTCATTTTATACCCCAGGGGGACAATTGACAATGATTAATTTTTTGCCTTAATGAATTTTTGTTTTCCAGTGTTTAGTTTGTCTTTTGCTGTCTGCTAAATGGTTTGTTGCTATTCTTAGGCTGTTGGTCTCATGGGCTTTGAATTTGTCATAATATGACAACCAAAATAAACATGAGCCAAATATAACTCAGGGACAAGCAAATAGATTCTGGGGTCCCACTTAACTCTAGCCTCAATCTAAGAACAGTTTTTGTAGTAAACAAGGCTTTGCTCAGTGCTCCCCTTCATGAAATGATCACTGAAGATCAAGGTGCTACAGAGAAGTGTGGTGAAGAGAGCACATAATACCCGACTGTCATTTGGCATAGTGTGTGAGGTCTTAAAGGTTTGTATTCAAACAAGCAGCCATCTAAGCAAGGACTCAACTAAATCCACAAGGAAGAAGCACACCAGCTTGTGTGATCCAAAGAGGACAATAACAAAATTCAAATATGACAAAGGGAAAAGTGTAAGAGCCCAAATTTCAAGCCCAAATTGTAGAAGGCGATGGAATACAGTCAGGTCCCAAAACCAATCTGCTAAATATCGAGTCAGATTAAGCCTTCGCAGAGTCCCACTAGCCATAGCCAAGAATCTCCGACAGCTTTACTGTCGGGGATCTTACTAATCATAAGAATACTGGGTCGATCTTGTTACTTGATCAGTTGGCCGTCTTCTTGACTCAAGCTGAAATTATTCTAGGTGCAAGTATTTCTTGCTTATTTGTGACAAAAATTTGTTCCGTGGCATTTTAAATATTCATGTTGGTCTTTTCTTTCTTACTCATTACTTGTGTTTTCATCTTTGTATTATTGTTATTTTATCCTTACCACTTGATTTTGTTTCTGTTTGCTTGTTTCTATTGGAGTTTTCAGTTTCTGAAGCACAGATGGAGTACATGCATACAGAAATGCACTGATACAAAGATTTTAGGGGGCGTGGGGGTGGGGAAATAGGGAGTCGGGGGAGAGTGATCAGGGGTAACAAACAATGTATGTGGGAAGGGGAGGGAGCACTAGAACTGGTTGTGATTATGCAACTCATTTAAATCTGATTTAACCATGAGGGGAAAAATAAAGTGTTTTAAAATTGATTATGATGATTATTGCACAACTTATTGTGATTGTGTTATATGTGGATTATGTGATCATGAAACTGTTAAAAAATAAGAGATTCATTCCCACTGATGAAGCTTTGATCTCTAAGAGGGAATAATTAAAATAATATTAATTAATGTACTAAAAGAATGTCTGAGAACCTCACTGTAAAGGTCTTATTTAGAGAAAGAAAACTTGCCAATCTGGGTGAGGGGAAGTGAAAAAAGGAGTCATGCAATCATCACAACAAAAAAAAGGAAAAAGATTCAATTTTGTCCAGCATTAATTCTAGTTTAACAAAAGATTATAGTGTAGTCCAAGTCATTTTATTTAATGCAGTGTTCTAGGTATTTTACTTATTGTGTTTTTGTGGAATTTTCATAACTTGCTATGCTGATCAAAGATAAGCAGGTTGGATGTCGGTGCCATCTGGAAGGGCCAGACACGCTAAGGGTCTTTTGTTAGACTACGTAGACTAGAGAAACAAATCTGTAAACACACTTATGTATGTAAGGGAGAGGTTTGCATATAAGGAAATGAACATTGAGAAAACACTTCAACCCAGTCCAGTCTAAGGCAACAATCCTGATATTAGCCCATATGTTTGATATCAGTCTATAAAGTCTTCTTCAGACACATGAAACATATGCAATGGCACCAAATATAGGACATTCACAAGCCAGATGGGTAGAATGTGTTTGGACTCAGTGGCGTTGTAAACATCTCAGCACTGGCAGGGGCCTTTGCACGGCTTCTCCAGGTCCAGGATTCTGGCCACATTAGGGTAGGTCTATGTGGCTTCTCCTCAGGAATGTCTTACAGGGACACAACCTAGTTAGTGGAGCATCTCCAAGGGAGTGAGCAGAGAGTCTCTCACCTCAAAGGGGGAAATACACCCAGATTTCCCAGAGTTCTCCGGAGAAAGCCATGTCCACAAAGAGGTCTCATTGGCTATCTCCAGATTGACAGGTTAGGCTTCACCCCTACACTTTTAACCCTCAAATGGACACCAGGTTAGATAGTACTGTCACAGGTCTTCTCTTATCTTTCAGACTGTTAGTCCAAAAGACAAAGTGAGCAAAAGATAAAATTCTGAGCATACTTCAATTTCCCATTCAGCTACTCTGAAAGCGTTGTCTATGACAGGAAGTAATGTATTTTCTAATTTGTGCAGATACATCTTGCAGCCTATTTGTAACCTTAGTATTTAATAGTGGGCTATTTATTTTTAATGTAAATATTCATAGGACATGTGACCAATTGAGAGAATAGCAATTTGGATAGCCTTTTAAATATATTTTTAAACTTATAATAAATAAAAATAGAATTATAAAGAGAAATACATTTTGTAATATTAATCCTGCATTTCACAAGTAATAAGATGATTGATAAAGCATAAAATATTTGTATTAATTTGGCATAGTAAATGTATTCTGATTTGGGGTAAGAGGTGCCTATTCTTTTAAGTGTCCCTGTTTTGTGGAATGGAATAGAAATCTGTGTTCTATTTAATATGCAGATAAATTAGAATTGACATGAATGAAATGAGTTTAAAAGGATTTTAATTCTTGATACTGTACAGATATAAAACTAAAATAGATTTAGAATTTTATCCAAAAAATTTATATCTATTTTAAGATTATTGTGATAGTTAGGGTTATGTGCCAATTTGACAGGACTACTATCTCAGTGGTTTGGAAGTGATGACAGAGTTTGGCAGTTATATAATAATGTAGTCATTGCCTCTGATGAGATCTGATATAATCCCTTCCATGACCATATCTGCTTTTAGGAACCAATCATTTAAAAGCTTCTCTCCTTACTCAGATGGCCTGCATTCAATACATGCAAACCTTCCTGATCCTGTGATCTGCCACCATGTCTTCCAATCTCGAGACCTGTGAGCCTCCGCAGTCTGTAAGCTAGCCTCCTTACCATCTGACCTCTCAGTCTGGCTTCATCACCCTCTACAGCTATGCAAGTCGGGGAAGTCCTGCTGCCTGACCTCTAACCTTGGCCCTAGTCACAATCTAGAACCATGTGATCATTTTCCTCTGGATAAATATCTATCCGTACAAGTGTATGCCTGTAGTTCTAGAAGCTTAACTTGCTTTATTTCTCTGCTGTTAAGTGCTGTTGAGGTTTTCCTGCTACAGAATGAATTTGGTGAATCTGCTAACTCCCCCAGAGAAGCTGTCCCTCAGCTGTAGGTGTTCTCTAGAGAACCCAAGCACTGAAAACCCAAGCGCACTGATATTGTAGGAATTTTTAGCTCACATTAACATTACAGGACATAACACAGCTTCCACTGTGGGTTCCCAGTACTGTAAATATTTATGGAAGTAGGAAGCCTCAGCTTTCTTCATGGAGCAGCTGGTAGATAAGAACTACTGACCTTGGAGTTAGCCACCCAATCACAACCCAATACACATTCAGTTCTTGTTTAGAGAACCCATCCTAAAGCAATTATTTTTTGCATATAAATATCAGTTACTGATATTACATGTGAATAAAAAAATAAGAAGGTATTTGATTAGTTAATTTGATCATTTACATAATCAACAAGTATTTATCTGCAGATTTTCTTTTTTTGCTTGTTTTTTTTTTGGGGCATCACTGCCCTCTGGTGGTGGAAGTAGGAGGCCCACCCTTTGCTCCTGTGACGCTAGAATTGAACCTCCAACCCAGTGGGCCGCAGTCTCGCACACAACCACTACGCCACCGGGGTTCAGCCCAGATTTCCTTTATAAGAGTATTGGGCTCATTTTCTTCTCAAAAAAAGATCTAGTTGGATGTTTTTCACTTTTTATTCAAGTAAAAATTTTAAGGGGTAGCCCACCACCTATAACTCAACTAATGGCTTAACAGTGTGTTTTTAGGAGCACTGATAGACTACTGATTATGTGTTGGGCTGCAACTACAAGATTGGCAGTTCAAAGCCACCAACCACTCTTCAGATGATGTGACTTTCTATTACCATCAAGAGTTTCAGTCTCAAAAACCCAAAGGGAAGTTCTACCCCATCCTGTAACGTCACCAGGAGGCAGAATCCACTGGATAGTAGTGGGGTCTTTTAGGAACTTTCTTAATTATGCTTTCAAAAGTAAAGTGCTATGTAAAGTTTAATTCTAAAGTCAAGCAAATCTGAATTTGATTCCACTCCTTACTGACAGTTTGAAATTTGGTGAGTCTGTTAACTTCCCCAGAGAAGCTATACCTCATCTGTAAAATATGTACCTCATCTGTGCAAGGACAGCACTTGGCTTGTTTTCTTGTAAGAAGATCCCTGAACCTTTATTCTGAGGAGCTTCTAAAGTGGACTAGAACCACCAAGAGGTTAGCAATAGGGCATCTTAACTATATGTACCACGCAGCGACTCTTAAACTAAAAGGTTAAGAATCATAGTTTAAAAGTCCCTGCATGATACCAAAAAAACAAAATCACAGCCATTCAATTTATTCCAACTCATAATAATTTTTGTAGGCCAGACTAGAAGTGGATTTCGGAGGCAGTCAATTGTTACAGCAGTGAGAAAGCCTGATCTGTCCCCTGAGAAGTGGCTGCTGAGGTACCATCACGAACCTGGGGTTAGAAGTCTAAGGTGGCAAAACAACCCACAAGCCTTCAGGGCTGTCTAACCCTTAGCAGCTATCCTTATACATATACTTGTAAGGAAAACAGAAAATATATTTTCAGAAATAAGACTTTGAATTTTGTAAATTATATTGTGAGTGTTATTTTTGCTACTGAAGTAGATATTTGAAAGAGTTACTTCATACATTTGAGTAATTTTCAACATAATCTAGATTTAAGATCTGTGGATTAGCAGCATTTGGATGCTAAAAGAATTATTGCTGCCAGCCTCCTATTTAAATCTAAATTGCATAACTCAAGTTACCATATGATTGCAGAGAAAACAAATAAGAAGAATTATAAAGAACAAAGTGCTGATTTGAAATATCAGAATATCCTGACACTTTTTCATTTTTTTCTACACTAATTTACAAGGTTACTTTAATTATTTCTTTTATAAATTTCACAAATCAATTTCATTCCATTCTAACTATGAGTATAACAATATAGTTAGGTATTTTGGGATATTTATTTGTTTTCTCCTCCAAAGGGTCCTAATACACAGGAAACAGAGAATGCAGCTTCATACTAACACTGTGCTAATTTGGCCTTGTAAGACAGAATTATAAGTTTATTTAAAGTTCAACAGAATGACATAGCGAAGTATTTTGAGAATTTGTGACAATCTAATTCATGTTTTATGACATTTGCTCTGCAGTTGTGTTGTGCAGTCCACACTTTATTCTTAGTACTAGCAATCTTACATGTCAGATTAGGTATCCCACAGAGTGACCTCAGCTGTGACCTTTACAGAAACGAATTGCCAGTCCTTTTCTTCTGCTATGTATCTGTTGGGTTTAAATCACCAACCTTTTAGTTAGGAAAAACAGCTAAGAGGAGAGATTCCAAAATTATTTCCACAATTAATTTTATAATCACGAGAAGGGAAATGGTGGTTTAGTCATGGTGGAATTGACAAAAAGTATATTGTTTCAGAATGTTTAATATAGTCCCTGCATAACAGTTTGTGTTCTGCTATTTAAATCAAAACAAGGAGAATTAAGGTTGGGGGTGCTATAGACAAACAAACAAACAACAAAAGCAGGTAAGCAAAAAATAAGACAAGTGCATGGATGAAAATCCTTTGAAAAGTCTCTACTTTCAATACATGTGGTTACTATGACTGAGAATCTACTTGCCAGCAAAGTTCTTCTATTCGTTCTCTCTTTCTTTCTTCCTCTCTTTCTTTCTAGTGAGCTAGCAAGTAGGAGACAAACTGGAGAAAAATCGTTTTGCATGACACAGACAGACCTGGAACTATTTACAGGTCTTTTTTTGTCACTGATGTTTTGTTGTTTTTATTATGGTTTGCTTTTTTTGTTTTTTCTTGTTGTTTTGTTTTACTCTCTTATTTTTATGCTTATTATTGTCTTTGCATGTCTTTCTAGATAAGATAGGTGGGATGAATAATCTGGAAGAGAAAACAATGGGACCAATGGTTTCAGGGGAACTCAGGAGAGGGGGAGGCATGAGAAAATAAAGAGTGTTTCAACCAACCCTGGGACAAGGGGATAGCAAGTGATCTAAAATCGATAGCAAGAAGGGTATAGAATGCCTAATGGGGCTTGAGCGAGGGCAATGTAGCCGAGAGAAATTATTCAAATTTGAATGAAGGCTGAACTGATAGTGACACAAGAGGAAAATAAAAGGAAGTAGAGGAAAGAACTAGGAGGCAAAGGATATTGATGGAGATCTAAATACAAGCATACACATATGTAAATATATTTATAGATAATGATAAGGAATAGATCTATGTATATATATTTATATATTAAGCAGACAAACATTGGAATTCTACTCAAGTCCTTCCTCAACAACAAAAAACCTCATTGTTCTAATAACCTGGTATTCTATGATGCTCATAATCCTGAAACTATTGCTGAAAACAAAAATGGGTGTATAAAGAAATGTTGTAAAGAAGAATGATGGTGTCCAGATACCTTGAAGATAAACAAGTGGCTATCTAGCTGAGAAGCAACAAAGCCAACATGGAAGAAGCACAGCAGCCTGTGTGACCATGAGCTATCAATGGGATCCAGTATCAGGTATCAAAGACACAGAACAAAACTCATATCAATGTGAATGAGGGGGAGTGAGGAGTGGCGTGCGAAAACTCATCTGTAGATAATTGGATGTCCCCCATACAGAAAGGTCATAAGGAATAAATGAACCAGTCAGGGTACAGAATGTGATTACTGTGATCCATAACTCACCTATGACCCTCCATCGGTGAGAAAGGCACATGTCAGTGGTTGAAAACACAGAGAAAATGTGAAAGACTACTATCAGAAATGGATGGAGGTGCAGGCTCAGAGCATTAAAAACAATGGCTGCATTTCAACAAGGAAAGATACCTCCTATTCCATTCTCTGCTCCTCCTCCTCCTCCAGCAATGATGATCCTGCCTCCTCCCAGCCTCCCAGGTCCTCTCATCCCAATCTGCTGCACCGCACATGGGAGGACCGCCCATGATGACAATGATGGGTCCTCCTCCTCCTGGAATGATGCCAGTGGAACCTACTCCTGGAATGAGGTCACCCATGGGGGACCACATGCCAATGATGCCTGGGTCCCCAATGATGCAGCCCCTGGTCCATCCTATGATGGTGCCCACTCAGCCGAGAATGACTTGACCACACGGATAAGGGCAAAGCACAGCCTCTTTGTACAAATAAATAATCTTGAGACATGGTGTAGCCTAGGTAACAGTCTGCTCTTCATGTGTTCATAGTTGAGAGTATCTGCATGTGGGCAAACCTGCATGGAGATGGATAGATGAACAGTATCTCCATTTCTAAGACCAGTGGAAATATGTGAAAGGACCTTTTGACTCCCAAAGGGTAGCGGCCCCCAGGTTGAGAGTGCCACTCTAGTTCTTTAATGCCTCCTCCTCGCATTATCATAACCCTGATTCTACTTTACAAATCCAGCTCGTCCAGACCATATAGCTGGGTATAGGTAAGAGCTGGAAACACATGGAATCCAGGACAGATAAACCCCTCAGGACCAATAATGAGAGTAGCCATACCAGAAGGGGAAGGGAAAGGTGGGGCAAGAAAGGGGGAGCTCATCACAGTGATCCACATAAAACCCCCTGTTAGAAGGATGGACAACAGAGAAGTGGGTAAAGGGAGACATTTGTCATTGTAAGACATGAAAAATTCTTTTTATAAATTTTCAAGGGTTCATGAGAGAGGGAAGGTGGTGAGGGGTGAAATGAGCTGATACCAAAGGCTCAAGTAGAAAGAAAATGTTTTGAAAGTGATGAGGGAAATAAATGAACAAATAAATGTCCTTGACACAATGGATGGGTAGATGGATTGTGGTAAGATCTATATAAGCCCCTAATCAAGTGATTTTAAAGTGAAAGAAAGATAATGCCTTCAGTGGAATAGAAGGTGAAGGAAAGAGTATAGAATAAACACAAGACAGTTGCTACATTTGTAATTGGGAAATAATGGCATTTCAATGTTATTACTTTTGCTTTGTAATAGAATAAAGACACCAGATGAAAGTGAAGAAAATGGAGAATGCTATAATTCCAGGAGCAAAGGGAAAGTATAAAATGGTTGTCAGTGTGAGTTAAAGATGAATGTAGATGAAAAGTATCAGACAGCATATAGAGGATGCACTTAATTTTATTTTAAATTGCAAGTATGAAGCACCACGCTTGCGCAAAGTTGAGTGGGCATTATTGCCCACGCATCCTGAGATTGTCAGGAGAGGGACAAGTCTGGAGGCAGATTTGCTAGTGGAGCCCCAATGGTTGGGATCGTGATTGTTCTTGGCTGTGACCCAGACAACGGCAGTTTAAAATCATCAACTGCTCTCAGGGGAGAAGAGGAGCTTTCTACTCCCATAGAGTTACAGTGTTGGAATACACAGGGACAGCCCTGTCTTTCTCTAGGAAGTCACTGCGTCTTGCTATCAAATCTATCGCAGTGAGAGTGGGATTTTCACAGATCATGACATAAAAGAGGAACTTGAGAAAAAAATCACTCCAAAAAAATCCCTCCAGTTCCCATGAGTAGCCTCAGACCATGGGGTATTCAGAGTTGAAAATCTTGTCAGGAGTGGGCAGTGCCATCTGTCCTGCAGGCTAAGGGGTGTGAGCAGCCAGCTTTTTGCTTTTTAGTCCACAGCTGACAAGACAGCACAACCGGGTAGCAAAGGAGCATACGTTATCCTGATTCATGGACTCCGAGTCCAGCGAAGAGGAATGTCAGGGCATGAGGACAGGTGGAGCGAAAAGTGGCGACAGTGAAGTAGAGGACATCAGAATGATTGTAATGAGGGTACTATATTAAGCAAACTAGAAAGAAAATGGTGATGCTTAAAGCAAAGAGGAAAATATTATGTACAGCTAAACAATTGATTTGTTGAGGCGAAATGGATAAAAAGCCTGTTATTAGAATTGAAGGTGTTACAAACTTGTACAAAGTTATTGGATCGATATTGTCAGTGGGTATGGAACTTTCAAGGAAAGTGAATGAGACAGAAAATCAGGTGATCAATAGTAGTTCATATGAGGTGTCATCCATTTGGTTTTGCCCCACCGTGACTTTCTGCACAACAGAACAAAACACTGGCCGGTCCTGCACCATGCACACAGTTGTTCATATGTCTGAGCCCACTGTTGCAGCTGTGCTGTCCATCCATCTCCTTGAGAGGTGACCTGTCCTTCACTGCCCATCTTCTCTACCCAACAGGATGTCCTTGACAACATGCCCAAAGTATGCAATGCACAGTCTTCCCATCCTTGCCTCTAAGGAGCAATTTGGCTTGCTTTCTTCCATGGCAGAATGGTTTGTCCTTTTAGCAGTTCATGGGGCTTTCTAATTCTTCTTCAGCCCCACATTTCAAATGTATCAATTCTTCTTTGGTTTTATTCTAAGTCCAACACTCACATGCAGATGAGGCCAAGGCTTGGGTCAGGCGCATCCTGATCCTCCTTGCTTTAGAATACCCTAAGGAGGTCTTGTGCAGCAGAGTGCCCCAATGTGACACATCTTTGGTGTGGAAAACAGGGCCTGGAGGGAAGTGCACGGGGTCCACTACCAGCACCGGTGGCACGCCAGCCCTAGTGTGAGGATACTGCAGTAGGAAAGTGCTGCAATACACATATTCACAGGTGGAGGCTTCCCCTGTAAATGCCAACATAAAGCCGTCTCCTACAGACCCTGACTCCTCGTATATGCAGTTCAAGGATGTTTGCCTCTAAGGGCATTTGCGCCCTTTGCCTTTAATACTCTTTTTCAAGTTATAATAGCGTTATTGACATATTTTATACAGTCCGTTATATCCATTCACATACAATTTTGTTGTTCAATCCCTTTAGGTGGGGTCATACAATCATCAATACTATCAGTTTCCTATTTCCCACTTTCACCTTTCTTCCCATACTGTCAGGGAGCCTTTGTCGCTGCCAGTGTCTCTGACGGGAAGTCTATCTTGACTCTCAGGTGCTTAGGGATCTTTTTTAATAGCTGGGCACCATCAGCTTTCTCACCACGTTTATCTATGAACCCATTCTGTCTGCAGCGATTATGTCAGAAAGGTGACCATCCTACAATGCCACATTATTAGACGAGATTGTTCTGGTACTGAGGCAGGGGTTAAGTAGAATACCAAAAACCATCTGTTTCCTCAGTTCATATATACATATGTATATATGTGTGTATATATATATACACATATGCTTAAATATGTCACGAAAAGCTGTACACATGTCACCATCAATGTTAGAACACTTACTATTCTCTTGCAACAGTCATTATTGACTCTCTCCCACTTCCTCCTGCCTTCCTATACCCCCTAGTCACTATCTCCATAAGGTTGCCTTACCTGGATTACTTGTATAGATAAACAACAATAAAACATACAAATAGTCACAAGTATCACAGGAATAATAACACAGACCAGATAAATACCTCTATGCTTAATGAAAGAAAAGGACATGTTACAGACCACCATTTCAGTCCCCATTACTTTTAGGGTTACCTATCCCAAGTCCCCCTTGCTTAAACACTCATCTATCCTTTTAGTCTTCAATAATCACATCCAAAAGGCAAATCTACTATAAGTTCATGTTGCTATTCCAGCAATGTGTCCCTTATCTTAATGAGTGTTTTGCACCTCTTGTCTCTTTCATGCCTGATATTCCCTTTAAAATATTCCCCTTGAGGGCTTGGAATATTCAGGATCAGTGCATTGCCCATTTGTTTCATGTGTGTCTATAATAAGAGGTTAATTGCCGAAAGAACTCTAAAATCCATTTGTCGAATAAACTGGAGACTCTTATTGCTCTTCTCATTTATTTTTCTGGAGAATGTGGTTGAGTCCCCTGGGGCTCTCTTTCTGTCTTCTGTAATTGCAAGTGCTCTGGCAGGACCAATAGACTGTGTGACTGGATCCCAGATTTTGACCTCTTAACTGCTGTTTCCACGAGAGTTCTTGTGAATCCAAGCCAGGTAGTTGTTCAAAATAGAGAGTTAAAAGTGTTTGTGGTCTGTCTTCCAAATGAGTTGTGGTTTTTGAACGTGAGAGGGGAAAAAGGTCTAGAAATGCTTAAAATAATACATATCTCCCTAACAGAGCCTGTGATACAGCACAGAACAAAACCTGCCGTTGGTGAAATAGCTGTTGGAAAGCAATTGGGAGAATGGCAGATAGATTGAGTGGAAGGACTTGATTGGAGTCCTGTAAAGGAGTGGATGCCAATTTAGAATAGAATTTAGCTTATGATGTGCAATGTGGAAAATCTGAAATTCTGTTAGAGAAATGGAATGTTTCCAACAAGAAATTTAATAATAATAAAACTTTGTTAAATATAGTGTGCATTGTTATGAACATAGCACATTCTAAGCATTTTCTTCTGTCAGTCAGGCTCTCCCATCTCTTTCAAATACCATCCTTTCCCTTGATTTGTACCTAAAGACTAAGAGAGGTTAAAGTGTACAGGTGAGTAAGAAAGCTTTATCTTGGCCTCCTGTTTACGGAGCATATGATTTTAGGTGCTTAGTTGCTAGAGCAGTTCTGATGTTGATTTGAGAGAAGTGGTGAGTAATAGTGGGAAGGTGGTTGTAAGAAGTGGTGTTTTTATCACAAAACCTCAGAGATCTGTGAGCTGCTTTTAAATCTTGCTCTATGTGGCAAGAAGAGAGTGATTTCATTGAGGGAAAAGTTGTCACACAAAGACTTCAGGGGTGCTGAGCCCTGGTGGCACAGTGGTTGTGTGCAGGGCCACAGCCCACGGAGTTGATGGTTCAAATCCAGCAGCAGCTCTCCAGGAGCAAGGGTGGGCTTCCTACTCCCACTAGGGCAGTGACACAGAGAAAGAAAAAAAAAGACATCAGGGAATTTGAAATTGAAACTGTTATTTCTAGGTCATGGTACGAAAAGGAGGCAGGAAGAGTCAATAAAAATACCTTTTCTAAGAGAAGTAAGCCTTGGGTAATACGTGTTTCTGTTCTCATTTTTCCTTTTAGTTAGCTATCAAGTTTATTCAAAAAGAAGCAACTTTAGCTGAGGACCATTCCTTAGCATAAGTAAAATGAGCAATCCTTTTTTTTTGGAGGGGAGGGGGCATCACTGCCCTGAGAGCCACCGCTGGATTCGAACCACCAAACCTGTGGGCCAGAGTCCCGCACTCAACCAGTTATGCCCCGGGGCTCAGCCCCGAACAATCCTTCTTATTACCATCCGTATATTTCAAGGGGTCATTATGAACCCATTTTGGACAAGCAAGTACCTATTCTCAATTAAGGAAGACAAATAATGCGAAGGAACTGTGGTGGCAGAGGGGGTATGCATTGGGCTGTGATCCAGTAAGTCAGCAGTTTGAAGCCACCAACTGCTCCATGGGAGCCAGACCAGTCTTTCTCCTTCAGTCGTGAGTTCGCTACAGTCTCAGAAACCCACCAGGGCAAGTCTACCCTGCCGAGGAGTCAGCATTGGTTCCATGACAACGCGTTTGGTGCTGATGTTACTTTGCTTTGGGTTAATGATATGCAAACTGGACTGTTGTGTTACTTGGTTATGATTTGCTATTTGTTAAAAATGTCAAACATTTAAAGTGCCTTGCAAAATAGCCAAGCATACTGTATGTGAGTTAATCAATATAGCCTCCAAGAAGATACAACATGTCATGCTCAAATCTAGATTTATTTGGAAGCATTTAATCCAATTCATAGTAATGCAGAAAAATCACATCCAGCAAACTACACCTACACAAGAGACAAAGTCACTGTGCTCTTTTCACATTTCCACATAGACACAATCAAGATGTAAAGTAGCATAGATCACAAGTAAATAGAAGCTATTCTTATCAATAGTAGTAGGAAGCTCTTTTGAGAATGTAAGGCCTTCTAGGTTTGTTCTCGTATAGCTGCCGTTTCAGAATGTAAGGAATTTTTCTCTTGATAACTGCTTCCTTCTCATTTTTGTTATTTCCGGTATCAAGAACATCATCCTGAATTAGCTGCAAAATAAGTAAAATACAAGTGGGTGAATCTACAGGCATGACATCTTCTGTTTCAAAGTACTGTTCCCATCCCCTTTCTTTTGACATTCGGATAAGCTGGATGTGGATCAAATAAAAACCCTTCAAAGCGAGTGAGCGCGGTGAAAGCATGTTCGCTTCACAAGGAGCTGAGATGGAATGAGCACGCTTAGGCTCAGTGGGCTTCCTGACCCCACAGTGTCGTCTACACACCTTTTAATTTTTCACTTTCTACAAATGCTACAGCTTTTTTGTCCACAGGAAGAAGCAGGCCCGATTGCCCTTTAAGTCTTTTGCACACTTCAGTTAGTGACAGACAATCCAAAATGGTCGGGAGACAAGCAAGAGAAGTTACCACAGTTTGAGGGTTTTGAATTTAGGAAACCAAATGCTGCTGAAAGCATAAATCAAACACCAAGCTCACTGCTCTCCAGCCAACTCTGACTCATCGCGGCCTGACTGGACAGGACAGAGAGCTCCTGTGCGCTTCGGAGACAGTCCCTGCTTCCAGTGGTAGATGCTCTTGATCTTTCTCCCTGGGAGTGCCTGGTGGTTTTGAACAACTAACCTTGGAGTTAGCAGTCTAGTGAGTGATCACCATGCCACGAGACCTCAAACATGGGTTTCAGGGAGTAGTTGAGATGATAAACATTGGTGTAAGGACCTTTGCTTCATTGCTATTTATTAACTTGATTTGAAGGCCATTCCAAAAATTTGGTTCTCATCCTTAGAGAGAAATGCCTGACTCAATCTACTCAAGTGTATGTGAAATCTTGGTTATGATAGTAAAGATCTATTAAGTGGTAGCACTTAATAATTTCTACAATAATTAAAAACAAGTTCAGATTGAATAGATCAAAAAGTTGATCTCCATGTAGAATCTTGCCAATATGTTATCAAATATGTTCTAATGTAAAATCAATAACAGTTTTTGATAATACTGCTATAATTCAAAATTTTCACTTCATATAAATATGTATTTTTTTCTCAAGAACTGGTTGCATAATTTTACATAAAGTTTAATGGCATGCTAATTAGGAATTTTATTTATACTTCCAGTTGCTTTAAAAGTTTGGGGTCACTGTAATACTAATACGAGACTGAATAGGTTAAATTTAACATGCTTATGTATTAAATAACATCACTAAGTACTTTATTTCAGCTCAATAGCTATTCATTTTCAGAAAAGGAAAAAAGGTACTATCAGAAAAATCTAGTTTTTCTTAGTGCATAGTCTATAATTACTTGTACTATACTTTGAAAAATATTACCATTTCATTTGAAATTCTCTCAATGCATCTAAGATATAAGAAGTTCCAATCTTATGTATACTAGGTTTGTTGGCAATTCTTAAGAATTTAGCATTCTGTTTCTAAATAAATAGCACATCATTGGTATTTCTCGATGTACAAACTTGTAATTTTAAAGTTTTACTAATCTAAGCAATATCCCAAACACTCAATTAGTTAGCTGAAATTAGAAATAAAGATTAAGTAGTCCAGTAAATAAGACTAAAATTGACCTTTGGGGATTTTAATTTTGATAACTTTTTTGTTGCAAATTTAAATAACACTAAGCATTATTTTTTTGCATTTCTTCTTTTTTTGAGTTATCTTTGTAGTATTTTGTCTCAGATCTTGCTACAATGTTAGGGAAGGTGAATTACAAAGTCCAGAATTTAAAACATACTGTCAATTTCTTCCTTCTCAATGATCCCTTGGTTGGTAAAATAATATTTCTTTCTTTTTTTTCAGTTTTAAACATTTTCATTTATTCCACTTCTGCTTTTATCTCAATCATTTTATATATCCTTCCAAAACACTAATATGCCTTTTACAGTAACATGTAGAAACTAGAGCAATACATAATAAAGTATTTTGTAAATACAGAGAAAATAAGTTAAATTAATCTTGGATTTAAGTTTTGCTTTAAAACTGTTAAAGTGTATTTGAAGTATACCTTAATAATGCCACACTTTATTATTTTCAACAATAGACAAGGAGAATGGATTTGGAGCTAGTTTGTAGGGATTTAGTTGTACAGCATAATATAATATATCTGGGATTCACATTTCATGCTCAGATAATGGTTTCTCAGGTCTGTTTCCAAACACCTAAATGGAAACTTTAATTGAGAAATGGACTAAAAGAACTTTGGTGGCTATTTCTCAGGAGATACTTAATTCTTTCCTTATGTATACTTCACTTTCAGAGTGTGGGAATCCAGGGCAAAACTGTCAATAACTTTCAACTAAGCTCCTAGATCTAAAAGACGGACTTTGGGCATTGAATAGTATAAATGACATTTCCTTATGCAAATATTTTTAAAATATTCACATAAGCAAAGCTTCTCAAACCAAAGCTAATGAATCATGATTATAGCATATAATATATTGGAGTTAACAGCTCTCTTTAATTGTTTTCATGGATTGGACTATGTGCTTGGCCCAAGATTAGTGGCTGAGGATGTCTGAAATAATCAACACATGATACAAGTAGTGCTTGAAATATACATACATACATGTACACATATGAATTATTGCACATGTATGTATTTATGGCTTTATTATTTAAGGTATTTTCCTAATATCTTCACACTTAAATGGAATTGTTCCTGTCTTTGTCTGTTTATCAATGAACATACATGACTTCATATTTCTAAGAAAACATTTTGAGTTCCTGAAATTTTTTAGACATGCCACTACCACCACCCCTTGCACCACCAACAAAAACTAAGCACGCTATCCATTTAAGCATAATAAAAGCATATGGATCAAATCTGTCTTAAAATATATCCTTCTTTTAAGATTAAAGAAAAACATTTTGCTATATTCCAAATATTTGAAGGATGCTTTGAAGGTTTGAAAAAATGTTAACCTCAACACATGGCTTATTCTTTTCTAATATTTGTAAGTCTTCCTGTTATGCTCATTATTTGGAAAAAAAATTCAATACAAATGAGAACTAAACCAGTATAGCCAAATTATATCCATATTTGTCTTCGTTTTACCTCCCAGTGTTGAAAAGTCCTGCTGTGACAGATTTTTTGTAGCTGATATATTGTCAACATTGCTTCCAAGCTAAAGCCATCCAGAGCAGTGGCGAATTTCCTTCCTGTAATAAGTGCCTCCTCAGGAAGCTCCCCTGTCTCCTCCAGTTGGCTGTTAAGGTTCTTGACAAGACTGCAAACATTTAGCAGGGTCATTTTCCAAGAGGGAACACTGGCTTTACTGATCTGAAATATAGGGGAAAATATAAATACAATTAAAGTGTATATGACATAAATAAGATTATGTTGCATTAAAGCTTTACATTTTAAGGTATATTTGTTGATTTAACTTAATCTCATAAGTAGAGTGTTAGTAATTTCATGCCAAACATTCAGTCGTGTTAAAATGTCATTTCCTTTACTTACTCAAGCACTGCCAACTATGCAGACACACAGCTGCTGTATACATTGTAATGTACATGCCACCGATGAAAATATTTTCAAAATTTTAATGCAATTTTCCATTTAGAACATTCTGTATTAGTGTTAGATGGAGTAGGAAAAGAGATGATATTAATAGATTTGGACAATAAAAGTACTGTGAGGACACTAATATATTCCACACAATTAATTGCTTGTCATCAGCATTATTACCCATGTCCACTTTACTTAGGTGTGAATAATCTTTTGTGGAATTATCATCCTTTTCTAATAAGATTTGATTGGAAATTATCATTGCTGTAAAGAATGACTTGCAAAGATGCCAAAAATAATTAAGAAGTATTAGCAACTTGAAGGGTATACATAAAGATAAGACAAACATTTCTGAAGGAAAGGCAAAAATTATTTAAATAAGATAAACAGATATGAGTGATTAAACAACTGTGATGGGAAGACTTAATAATTGCCTCAGGTGTGAATTCATTAGGAATAACTCTCCTAACACAGTCGCACTGTAAGTCCATATCCCAACGTGGGGGCTGAAAAATGGAGCAGAGATTGAGCAAAGTAATTTCAAAGTTAATTAGGAACAATGAATGTGTAACGACAATCAAGATGATTCTTGAAGACCCAAAAGAGAATGAGGGGTGAATGAGCCTGCTGCAGTAATCAAAGGGATGCGTTAAAAGAGCTGAAGTAAATATGTAATCCAGACCCCAAACCACAGCCATCAAGTCAATTGACTAAGAGTGACTATAAGACAGAGTGAACTATCTTTCAGATCTTCAAAAGCTACAAATATTTATGGAAGCACATGACCACATCTTTCTTCTGTAATAGGAACCAATAGAAAAAATTCTAAATTCGATGCAGTCAGATATGGGTCCATAATGTATCACAAAGTATGCATTTCAAATCAATTGGGAGATTTGGGTGTAGGTAAAACTAGGGGCAGGTTTAACCCATCCTGCTATATGACAATCAAACAACATTCTGATCAGTTAAATAGGACCTAGTGATGCAGAATTGTTGCTGTTGTTGATGCTAGGGACCATCTAGTCTGTTCTAACCCATAGTAACCCTGCAGCTGAAGGGAACAAGGCCCTGTGTTGCACAGCCCTTACAATTGTTCCTGTGCCTGATCTAATTGTGATAGATACTGTGTCGATCTAATGAAGAAATAAACATGGGCATTTATTTAACTGCAAATGTGGGGAAGATATTATTAAGTAGATGTCAAAATCAGATTCTTGGAAGAAAAAGAGCATTAAAATAGATATTTAAAATATCTCTGGAAACATAACACGCTGATGAAATCAAATGCATGCTTTGGAGAAAATAGTGCCACAAAATGTTAATATCTTAAACAAAGTGTGAGTTTTTTTTTTTATTTTTGACTACCATACCCCAATTCATTAAAAATATTAAAATGAATACTTGAATAACTGGCATGAGAAGACAAAACACAAATTCACTAACTAAAGAACAATGCTAAATAATGAAGAGACAACATGAATGATATCCAGTATAAAGTATATTGACTACACATTTCAATTACATAGTTAATGTATATTTTCGGAGCCCTAGTATGTCCAATGAGTCAGACTTGACTTGATGGAAATGAATTTAAAGGCTTTTGGTGTCCTGGTAAGGTAAGCATGGGACTGGTAAATGGAAGCTCAAGAGTTTAAACCTACCAGCTGCTTCTGGGGAGAAAGAGGAGGCTATTTACTCTTGTGAAGCTTTATAATCTCAAAATCCCTATATCAGGTGCCTCTGCATGGGAATCAACCTAATGTCAGTGGGTTTATACGTATTTGTACACTTACAGAATACTATACTGGGTGTACTATACATGTTAAAATACACATATACAACTAGTGACCTGAGATGACATTTCACAGACATCAATGGCATTCTTATTCTCGATATAACAGTCCTTATTGTATATGGTTAGCTGTCATTGTGTCAACTCCAGCTCTTGGCCATCTCTTGGGTGCAGTGTGCAATGACTTCACGGGCTTTTCCCGACCATGACCTTCCACCTCCAGGTGAATTTGAACTGCTGAACTTTCAGCTAAGAGCCAAGCCCTTGAATGATTATATTACTCAAGGATTCCTCTAACATGATTGTTATTGTGTCCTGCCTTAGTGTAGATTCTAAATTGCAGCAACTCTATAAGGCCAGGTAGAATTTGCCATAAAGTAACTGAGCCTAGAAACTTCACAGGAGCAAATCACTAGATGCCCCCATTACTCATCGAGGAGTGACTGAGAGGTTCAAACTGTTGACTATTTGGATAGCTAACAAGTCCTTATCCACGTGACACTAAAATAAACCAACAGAAAAAAATTAACTGCCAATAGGTCCATTCTAATTCATGGCAACCTTCTGGGGCAAGCTTGAACCACCCCCGGTGGATTCCGGAGACTGCAACTCTATGGGATTCGAAAGGCTCTTCATTCCCCCTCAACAAGGATGTGCTTGCATCACTGACTTTGCAGTTAACAATCCCAATGGGTCCCCTCTGTGCCACCAGGGCTCCTGTGAAATGAGAGCTCTTAGAATATCATTAGTCTTTCATCATTTCCTACCTATGCTTGGGCCACCATGTGGAGTGGTGATGGGGTATTTCACAGTATTTGAAATATTTTG
The DNA here is from genome assembly GCA_004026705.1 of Nesogale talazaci. Taxonomy (NCBI): domain Eukaryota; kingdom Metazoa; phylum Chordata; class Mammalia; order Afrosoricida; family Tenrecidae; genus Nesogale; species Nesogale talazaci. Next base: position 1,371 of record PVJH01029625.1, on the reverse strand, counting down.
TTCTTCCAAAATGGAAATGGGTCCACCTTCATCAGACATAATGGAAGAGTGACCTTGGGACACACATCACAATCTTTGTTTCTTTTTAGTAGAACTATTTGCCTACCAATTATTCCTAAGAGCCTTTATTATTATAGCAAAAGAAATTACAGAAACACTGATGAGAAAATGTTAATGGGACTGTTTTATAAGTGCCTGACACACTCTGGGTTATTTTATGTGCACTCTGTTACTTAGTTTTCATTTCAAATAAAATAAGTGAGCAAAAACAGTAGAAAATCTTTTCCATTTTGCATGCATAGAAACCACGACTATAAGACTGAGTCAATTCGCAAGAGCCCAGAGGCAGTGCATTGCATAGCGCAGATTGAATCTACAAATTAGATTTCAAAGTCCTCCTCTTTGACCTTTCAGGCTGTTGTGCTATTAGTTCTTTATAATTCTTCCCTAAACGCATTACCTCCCTTGAAACTACTTTGTCGTCAATGTAGAAACATTTGAAACCACTATTCCAGAACATACCCAGCCTACTTTGAACATATACTACACTTCACCTTAGGTAAATGTCTTGACAAAAGTAAAATTGAGGAAAGAGGTTGTGAAAACAAGTGTGAAATATGGATCTCCTAGCATAGAGGAAAACAATTTAATAGATTAAAAAACAGGAAAAAATGGAAATGAATAAAAAGCAAGGTTCCAGGATCAGAAAAATTCTAGATTTCTGAAAATATAAGGAAGCATAAAACAACAAATTCAATGAAATGATCCACAGGACTAAAACATCCATGCTGAGGCATGGTGGGCCACACTTTGACATGATGATAGTATGTTCCACAGTCTGAAACCCTCACCATATGGCAGAGACTTTCTGCTCTCCTAAAGACCACCGGCCACAAGCTGGAAACCTCATCCTCATCTCCTGCCACTACCTGCAAGGTCTAGGTCTCCGAAGCCATCAGGATGGCTCACCTTGGTCCTACAGGGTCGCTAAGAGTCAGAATCAACTCAACGGCAGTGAGTTTGGAGTCTAATGGAATAAAATGTAATAAAGATTTATAACCTCGAAAGCCCACAGAAGAGTTTTACTTTATCCTTTTGGCTCTAAAAGTGTCTGAACCAACAACATGGGAGTGGATGACTGTAATATTCTAAACCCAGGGAAAATGCTTTCTCTGTGAAAAACTGCATCAAAATTTCAATTAATATTTTTCACTAAGAATGTTATTATAAATATTCTGAATTTAAGCATTCCCATTCTTTCTATTACAACTCTCTGCTCCAGGAAAGAGGGAAATTTTGAAAACAAAAAAGAAAACAAACTCATTGCTGTTGAATCAATTCATAGTGATGCCAGGTGAGAGAAAGATGAGG
>PVJH01029624.1:0-25876 GCA_004026705.1 Nesogale talazaci | reverse complement strand
GTAGGCTGGGTCCGAATGTGGGCGGGGACTGCAGCTCCGCACGCGGCCGTGACCCGCCCGGCCGGGAGCCGCGACTGTTGGGCGGGCTCCGCATTGTCGGCTTCGTGGTTCTTCCCGTGCGCTGCCACCCTGGCAACGGTCGGGTCCCGCCAAAGGGAGACGCAAGCGCGGCGGGGTCCACGCGAACGGTCTGGGTGCGTCCTCGGGGCGCCCAGCAGGCCCGGAAGCCCCGCCCAACCACACACTCACAGCCGTCGAGTCGTTTCCAAGTCAGCAACCCTATAGCAGATAGTACTGCCCCTGAGGGTTTCCGAGTCCGCAGGCCCAATGGTACAGCGCTTCGGCGTTAAGCTACTATCTGCAACGTTAGCAGTTCAAGACCACCAGAGCTCACAGGGGCCATTCTACCTCTTCTATGGTAGGGGCACTGTGAGTCGGAATCGCAGTGAGTCGAGGATTTTTGTTACCGACTTTTTGCTGAGATAGAAAGTCTAGTGTGATGCCCCCTTTGACTTCTGGTTTCGAACTAACGACCTTGCGATCATCAGCAACCTAATGACAGTGCCACCCCGAAGGGCTCCCCTTCCTGAAGGTCAGGCCCAGTTGGTTTAATAGCACGTATTCCCTCAGTCCTGTTCATGTGGACACAGCTTCTTGAAGTCTTAGGCAGTTTCTGATGCATGCCGTCCTTCCCCTTGTAGAATAGCAACACTGAAAACCAGCACATTCTGTCAATGGGGAAAGATATGTAGGAAAGGACAGGAGACAGCAAATCGAACCGAAGCTGCTTTGTTTAAAATACATGTACTCATAATTTAAGACTAGTGAGTGGTAACTGAAAAACTACCTTATATGCCATAAAGAATACATTGGAACTGTGTTTTCAAACATAACTGTTTTCAGCTGAGCCCTGGTGGCGCAGTGGTTGTGTGCAGGGCTGTGGCCCACAGGGTTGACGGTTCAAATCCAGCAGCAGCTCTCCAGGAGCAAGGCTGGTTCTCCTCCAAGGGCAGTGATGAGGGGGAGGGGGAAAACTTAACTGTTTTCAATCACTTTATACAAAGTGCTCTGTAAACAGCCTTGTGCTGATTCTAAAGATAAATTACACCATATTTCAAATAAGGAGCCCCAGTGTCACCATGGATTTGGTGGTAGGCAGGTAGCCTTAAAGTCTGCAGTTCAAACCAATGACTTGGAGAGAAAAAAAATCCAGCTGCTCCTATAGAGATTAAAAGTCTCAGAAGCCCAAAGGAAGTTCTCTGTCCTGTTGGGTCACTTTGACTCAAATTGACTAGATGGTATTGTGTGTGGATTTTGTGGTTTGAGTGGTCTACGATCTCAGAGGAAAAAAAAAACATAAATCAAGGTAAGAAACAGACTTTCACAGATGCTCTGATCCTCTCTCCTCACAGTTTCAGGGGAAACCACTTTTAATCAACTGTTCTTTAAAAAGGAGCATATTCCTTCCTGCAGAATACAGTTAGGCAGAACCTTTAAAACAGTTCATCTAGAAAGGATTCCCAGAGCCTCTATAAACCTGCTGCAGGGTTTTTGTCTCAACCTACCAGATGACTGACTTTGAATTCCTCATGTCTGGTGCTCCCCCCGAATTTGCCTATTTCATTTGTCTACTGCAGACACCGTCATCCTCCAGCTCTCTTAGCCTCAGAGCCTAAAAATTATCCTTGGCCCCTTGCATTTCCTCCCTCCTCACATTTGCACAGTCACCAAAACAACCTCTTCACGCTGCTAGAGGCATCTGTGTCTTGGCACAGGTGATAATCCGGCATCGCCTTATCAACTCATTCTTTCATCAAACCTCAGCCTATCTTTCCTCACCATAAAGCAAGCCTCACAGATAGACTCCATGGTTTCTTTCAGATTGATTAAGACCTGTCTTACTACTCTCTGAACCTTTGGAAATTTATTTAGCCTCTCCGATTGTCCATATTTTGACTTGTGAAATGAGTGTCAATGTGAGATCGTGCATTCAATAAAGACAGCATCCCTTACAAAGCACCTAGTGAGCACTGATCTGTAAGTACAAGCCAAATATAGGCCCTTCCTTCAGGGAGCATACAGTCCAACATGTGTAGGTGTCTAGACTGCAGTAAGTGATCAGAAATTGGTTTACTCTGCAGTTTGGGGAGTGCCCTACGCAGTCACTGATGAATGAACATAGTAAGGATGGCTGTGTTGATGGTAGAAATGTTAAGTCGGAGAGAGGCAGTATTCTGGTAGCTCTGAAATGGAATTGTTTGAATGTTAGATGCTGTCACATTGGTTAGGACTGGTGGGAACTATGTACACAGAACACAACACTCCCTGGTCCAGTGCCACCCTCACAGTTCTTGCTCTGTTTGCACCTATGTTTGCAGCCACTGCTGACCCATCTTATTGAGGGCCTGCCTCGACTTTTGATGACCGTTCAGTCTACCAAATAGAATGTCCTGCAGGGACTCTGACATGTTCAAAGTACATGAGATGAAGTCCCACCATCCTCACTGCCAAGGAGCATTCATCTGGGTGTCCTTCTGCCGAGACTGATTTGTTCATTATCTGGTACCTGTGATATATTTAAAAGTTGACACCAACACCATAATTCAAATGTATCCATTTTTCTTTGGTTTTTCTCATTCATTGTACAGGTTTTAGATACATATGAGGAGATTGAAAATACCATGACTTGGGTCAGGTACTCTTGAGTCCCCAAAGTGACAGCTTGGCTTACAAGGAAGGCTTTTGTGAGCAGATTGGTCCAGTGCAATATGTCATTTGACTTCTTGACTATTGATTCCATGAACATTAATGGCAGATCCAAGTAAAATTAAAACCTTGTCAACTTCATTCTTTCCTCCATTTATCGCAATGCTGCTTATCTAGTTGTGATCTCATTTGTTTCCTTGATGGTGAAGTAGAATCCATATGCACACTATAGTCTTTGGTCTTTACCAGTGAGTGGTTCAAGTCCTCTTTGATTTGGGCAAGCAAGGTTGCATCATCGGCATATCGCATGTTGTCAATGAGCCTTCCTCCAATTCTGCTCATGCATTCTTCCTCATGTAGTCCACCTTCTTGGGTTATTTGCCATAGTAGAGATTGAATAAGTGAAAACATATGACCCTAATACTTTTCCTGATTTTAAACCACAGTCTCCCCTTGTTCCATTTGAATAACTACCTCTTATCAAAAGGCGTTGATAAATAACTGAATGTTCAAGAAAGCTACATGTTTCCAGTATGTAACTTAGTCAGGAGTCATTTTAATTCGCAAGGCCTGGTATATGTGGAAATATATTTATTAAAGCAACCACGTTTTCTGCATAGCATATCTGTCACCTCAAATGTATTTTGGAAAAATAACAATTACCATTACTGAAGATGAAAATGTGCAACAAACTGTAACTACTCTATCTTGAGTTAAGAATACTCTGTTAATATAGAATAGTGAGCCTCAATGGGAAGAAACATTGTTTTCAAGTTTGATTTATATTGTTATTTGTACACAGTATAAGGTGTGTGGGGCTGTTCTAGGATTAAGCTGTTTTATTGAGAAAGCGATTTTAGATTATCTTGCCTGTTTCATTAATAAACAAAATTGTTTATTTTGTCAACTTGGCCATTAGGAAAGTGTGGGATTAATCAGGTTGCAATTTGGTTGGAGGGCAAAGCGATAAATGGCTTGGGAAGATCTGCCTCCCTCTCTTATGCTCTCTGATGATTGTGCCAGCATGTGGCTGATTTTAGATAGTTTCCTGCCTCAACCTCTGAGCTACATTACCTATGGGCCAAACTAACCCATGTATGGGTTGCTAGAGATTGCGGCTTCTTCAAGACCTGTTTCTCCATGCTGCTGGTATGTACACCTTCGCTTGAGTTTGGGGCAGGTGGGTCCTGTGGTCTTGCCCTTCTTGAATTCTGTATCTCATCAGGGTCTGTTTCAGGGTCTGTTTCTACCCTGCTGTGTGCTGTCTGTGGGCAAACTCTGCCTGCCTTGCTGAAAGGAGGACTCAGATGTCTGCTTCCTTGACCTTGGACCCAGCGGCCCTTGCGAGTTGAAGAACTTCCAGTATATTAACTGTTCCACAAAAGTAAGTTGAATTGAGCCCTCTGTACTGCTGTGTGGACTAATTAGCTATCATATTTCTTTTTGCTGTGTAAACCAATCTGTGTGTGTGTCTCCTGGTTTTATTTCACTAAAGAACCCCAACTAACACATTACATTATTCCCAAATTGCATACTAATATTTTCATATAAACATCTTACCTATAAAGAGAGAAGAATGTTGCTTCCACTAAAAGGATTTGCAAAAGGCTAACTTTTTGATAGTCATATCAAGATTTTTATCACAGCCCAAAATATTTAAAAGAACTTTTTCCAAGTCAGAAATTGCAGGCTCAGATTAAAACTCATCTCCCACCAACAAGAGAACTTCAGAATAAGAAATAGCTTCCAGACAAAGGCAAGGCTGAATCCACAGTATAAGATCCCTTGGGAAGGCCTCAGAAAAATCTAAAGAGGTGCCTCATAGACAATTCCATTCAAACAGAAGGCCTTCCACAGAACTTTAGTCTCTGTTGGATTTTTAACTTATGTGTTAGCCTCTCCTATGAGCAGACTTTAAATGGCACTTCATGACACAAGCACACCATCTGTCACATAGATCTCAGGCTATAAAAAGAATTAAATGGATTTAAAAACAATATAAAATGCCATCAAAGCAATGCTGTCAGAAACCATTGGTTTTTAGTCATCAGCATACTTCAGGGTAAGGACAGTGTTGACTATTAAAGAATTGTACCCACACAGCTATTTAATCTCCCCAATAAGGACATGCTGCATTACCAGCACAACAAAATGTTGTGTTCAGCAGTTGAGCCACCACTGAAGATGGTAACAGAAGGATAGATGTTGCCATTCATCTTCCTCCTTCTCTTACTTTATTTTCTTTTCGGCCAATTTGTGTTGGCTGCCTAACATACCAAAGTCATAGAGATGAATCTGGTGCCAGAAAGGAGGGAATGATATCTCACACCATCTTGTGGTTGGCTGTGACACAGACTGACCCACTGTACAGCAGAATGAAGTAGTTCCCCATCCTACAATATCCTGACAATTGCTGCTCTCCACCAAGGCACTCAATGTACCTGTGATACATGACACTAAAAAAAAAAAAAATGTTGAGTAAAATAATTCAGGCTTTCAGTATCTACAAGCATGGAGGCTACCTTCTCTAGGAAGACTGAACAGTTCCTCCATGGTGTCTCCCTTGACCCTGTACATATTTTAATCATAATGTCTCTGTGTTGACCCACTATCACTGCAGAACACTACAGGGGAAAACAGCAGGCATTTGTTATGTTTTACTCATGGACCTGAGTCAGCTGACCGGGCTCTGCACTGTGCTTCTTTCTCACTGGAAACGCTGGGGGACGCTGCTTTTTACAGTAACTAAGTGTGTCCCTTGGCGTGGCTCTGTTCTTGGAGTTTATCCTTCTTGCAGTGAGCTATGCAGATTGTGTTCTTCTCGTGGTGTTAGAGGCACAAGAGCATAAACACAAGTCCACTCATACATCCCCTAGAGGGCTTCAAAAGGTTCATGGAAAAACGGAATTAAAAGATAAGGGAAATTTCCAGCAAACTCTTTGAAGCCTGCTCACACTTTTTAAGTCTCTGTTTGAGCCAACTCTCCTAAGATTCCAGTGGCCAAAGCAAGTCAGGTGGTCAAGCCTGAAGTCAAAGATCAGAAAGTCCACTTTACTGTTGGATGGAAGAGGTGGGAGTGAAATGTCTCTAGGAAAGTAAAATATCACAGTCTGTCCTGTGTTTGCAAAGATTCCATCCCTCCCACACACAAAATAATTTTCTCACATTCCAAAACTCCCAAAAGTGCCATCAACTCTCAGCCTCGGGTTCAATGTCTCAGTAGCGTCATCCACATCTGGCCCACCTGTGGGGACACCTGTGAATGGAAAATGCAAGTGACCTATAGCCCACACCACCAGCAAACAATGGCTGCAAAGAAACGGTGTGGTGGGAGGAGTGCTGTTACATTGTAGGGACGCCATCGATGCACCGATTTGCTTGGTAAACTCTCACCCAAAGCACACAATTTTTAAAAAAGAAACAACATAGCCATTATGTGTCCATTTAAGAAACAGAGAAAGTTCAAATCATGGCGGAAATGAGGCCTGTGGGCCAGCTTTGCACCTAGATTCCTGTCGTCCATACGTGTTGCGACTCACAGCGATCCTCTACACAACAGACTGAAATGCTGCTTGGCCCTGGGCCACGCCCACCATTATTGTCGTGCTTGAGCCCATTGTAGCCACTGCGTCCATCCATCCCATCAAAGCCCTCCCCTGTTTTGCTGCCTCTCTGTTTTTCCAAGTCGGATGGCCTTTCTGGAGACTGTTCTCTCCTGACAACATGGCCAGCGTCTGTCAAAGGAAGTCTCGCCATCTTTGGCTCTAAGCATTTCTGACTTGATTTCCTCCAAGCCAGTTTGTTGGTGGTTTGGGCAGTCCGTGATACTTTCAGTATTCTTCGTCAGCACCAGAATTCAAATACATGAATTCTCCATTGTTCCTCCTTGTTCAGTGTCCAACTTTCACACACATAGGAAGCAATTGAAAATGCCATGGCTTGAGTCAAGCACACTTTAGTTTCTCAAGGTCAGTAATCCTCTTTTCAACACTTTAAAGAGGCCTTCACCCAATGAAATGTGTCATTTGAGCCCTTGATTGATGTTTCCATGAGCACAACCATGGATTTAAGCAAGACAAAATTCTGGACAATCCTTGGTGAATAGTAAAGGAGGGAAAATAAAAATTTTAAATATCTCCATGGAAAAGTCTTCCAGTCATCCAATGTGGAAAACTGTAATATATATCTATACTTAAAAATTTTTATCTCAAAAGCCCCCAAATTGTATATTCTTCTAGCCCTATAAAATGTGAAGCTGCTCCTGCACGATCAAATTCTAGAGGAAAATGGCTTTTACAACAGCACCATTGCTCTGATCCCATTCTCTCAATATTGTGTGGTGGGGTCTTATCCACAGGGTAAGGATCTTACACTTGACAGATGTAACATATGTAGTCTCTGAGTGTCCTAATTCCCACAGTGGCTAAGTCTCCATTCTCAGAGCCTCATCTCTGAACTTGCGGGACCGTGACAGCTCAAAAGAGGGTCTGTGGTTAGAGACTATGACAAACATGACTTTACTGGAGGTTGCCTTTGTCACTCATTCATTCTGTACTTCTCTTTATACCTCAGTTTCCCGGTCTGAAGAAGAAGGATGTGGATCCCTGGTGGCATAGTGGTTACACATTGGGCTATGATCCACAAGGCTCACGATTCAAAACTGCCAGCCAGCTTCATTTCCGGCATTCTACTCCTGTAAACAATCACTATGTCAGAAACCTACAAAGCAGTTTCACCCTGCCCTGTAAGGGTGTCGGGAATCAGATGACTAGATGGCAGTGAGGTTTTTTGTTTGTTATTTGAGACTAAAGATTAATAAAACATTTCCATTTTGGGTGCCCACTGCCTGTCTGTCAGTTTGTCGTACCGTGGTTGCTTGTGTATTGCTGTGATGCTGAACGCTACATCCGGGTCAGAGGACACTCAGAGTGATTAAGGAGGAGCTGCTCTCTTGGAGCCTGGTGACCTAGGTCAGGTAAAACCTGTGGAAGTGGAGCCTTAGGGATCTTCATTTGCTGATGGGGCACAATTTGAGGCTGGTACGAAAATCTAATTATTGGAATCTGAAAAGTATGAATCTAGGAAAATTGGAAGTTGTCAAAAATGAAATGGATTGCATAAAAATCTATATCCTAGGGCATTAGTGAACTGAACCATCCAGACTGATATTGGCCATTTTGAAACAGAAAGTCATATGATTTACTGTGTCAGGAATATCACAATCAAGAGGAAGGATGTTACATTCCTTCCCAAAAAAGACATTTCAAAATCAATCTTGAAGTACAATTTTGTCTTAGGATTGTATCTGTTGGTCTTCAAGGAATTCCAATCAATCCAAGTATAATTCAAATTTATGCACCAGTCACAAGGGTTAGTGATGAAGAAACTTGAGAATTCTACCAACATATTCAGGCTAAAGTTAATCAAATATGCAATCACGGTACATTGGTAGATATTGGTGATTTGGAAAGCAAAAATTGGAAACAATAGCAGTTGGAAAATATGGACTTAGTGATAGAAATGAAACTGGAGATTGCATGATAGTATTTTGCAAGACCAATGACTTCTTTATAGCAAATACCTTTTTTCAATGGTACAAAAGGTACATGTGGACTTCTCTTGATGGTATGTACAGAAATTCAATTGACTTCATCTTTGGAAGACATGTGGAGAAGCTCAATATCAGTAGCTAAATCCAGACCATTTGCTGACTAGAACAGACTATCAATTGCTCATATGTAAATTGCAGAAAGCAGAAAAAAATTAAGTCCATGGAAGCCAAAGTACAACCTCCAGTCTATCCCACCTAAATTTTGAGAATATCACAAGAAAATATTTGACACTAATGGCAGAAGATCTGAGGAACCGTGGGAATGACAGCAAGACCATCATAAAAAAAAGCAAAAGGTCATTAAAAAGAGAGCTCACCCGATGGCGTAGTGGTCGTGTGCAGGACTGTGGCCCACTGGGTTGGAGGTTCAAATCCAACAGCAAGACTGGACCTCCTACTCCCACCACTACAGGGCAGTGATGCCCCAAAAACAAACAAATCAAAGTGGGTGTCAGAAGAAACTTTGAAACTTACTCTTTTTTTTTAAATATTTAAATCATTTTATTGGGGGCTCATACCTCATTTTTCACAATATGTAAATAAGCATTCTGTGTCAACTTCTATGTGTCCACGTGTCCACTTCTATGATTGTTCTCCAATCGTCTGCCTTTTCCCTTAAGCCCCTAGTATCGGTTTTTCCATCCCTTCCCCTCTTCCCCTGGTCTCTCCTCCCCACCAACCCTCAATATTTTATACACTGTTATTGTTCTGTCATATCTTAGAAACTTAACTCTTTCTTAACCATAGAGTAGCTAAAGTTAAATAGGAATTTCAAAGGGAAGCTGGAGAAGATAAAGCCAAATAACTATAATGAAATATGCACAGACCTTGAATTAGAAAACCAAAGGGGAAGAAAACATTCAGCATATCTGAAACTGAACTCGAGAAAAACTTTAAGCTTTGAGCTGAAATCTTGAAAAGATCCTATGGGCAAAATATTGAATGGTGCTGGAAGCATCAAAAAAAGATAGAAAGAATACACAGAGTCACTGTGCCCAAAAGAACTAGTCAACATCTCACCATTCAAGGAGACGCGACATGAGCAAAAACCAATGGTTCTGAAGGAAGAAATCCAAGCTGCACCGAACATATTAGTCAAAAACAAGGCTTCAAGAATTGATGCAATACCAATGGTAATGTTTCAAAAATCTGAAAAAAGCACTGAAAGCACTCATTCATCTGTGCCAGGAGATTTGCAAGATGGCTCTTTGGCCAACTGACTGGAAGAGATCTGTATTTGTACCCATCCCAAAGAAATGTCAACATCACCCAACAGAATGTCCAAACTATTGAACAATATCACTGATATCACGTGCCAATATAATTTTGCTGAAATCAACAACAGTTACAGCAATCCATAGAGAGTTACCAGAGATTCAGGCCAGATTCAGAAGAGGACATGCAACAAGGACTGTTATTGCTGATGTCAGATGAATCTTGGCTAGAAGCAGAATATGCCAGAAAGATAATGTACCAAAGCATTCAACTGTGTATAACAAGCTGAATAACCTTGAGAAGAATGAGAATTCTAGAACACCTCACTGGGCCCTTATGGAACTTGTACATACATCAATAGGCAGTTGTGAGGATGGAAAAAAGTAATAGCATGATTTTAAATCAGGGAAAGTGTGCATTACAGTTGTATCCTCTCACCTTACTTATGCAGTCTGTGTGCTGAGTAAGTAATTAGAGAAACTGGCTTATCAAAAGAAGATGTGGCATCAAGATTGGAGGAGGGATTATTAACAATCTGAGATATATAGATAACACAACCTTGGAAGTGAGGACTTGAAGCCCTTGCTGTGAAGATGAAATGCAACTCAATGATGTAAAGACTAAACTCTTCACAACTGTGTCAGTAGGTAACATGATAAGTGAAGAAAAGTTTCAAGTTGTCAAGGATTTCATCTGTCGTGGAGCCACAATCTTTGCTCATGAAAGCAGCAGTCAAGAAATCAAACAACACACTGCATTGGGTAAACCTGCTAAACAGTAAACCTGTTCACAAGTCATAGGAGTACTAACACGTGTCTGACCAAAGCCATGGCATTCTCCATTGCTTCATATGCATGTGAAAGTTGGACATTGAATAAAGAAGACCAAAAACAAATCGGGAGCAGAATAATGAAGGGACCATGGACTGTTAAAAGGGCAAACCACTCTTATCTTGGAAGAAGTATGGCCAGAGTGTCCCTTAGAGTCAAGGATGACAGGACTTCATCTTACATACTTTGTCATGTTGACGGGAGAGACCAGTCCCTGGAGAAGGACATCAGGTTTGATAAAGTAAATAGGGCAGTGAAGGAGAGGAAACTCCTCAAGGAGTTGGAGTAGCACAGTGTAGCAGTCACATAATCTGTCAATAAAGTTGCAGCTTAATGACCTCATTTGGGAAGCACAAATGGGTCACTGGAGGCCAGATACACACTCACTCACTGTGAGACATTCCTGCTGATAAGTCACATGGAGCTACCCTGATGAAACCAGAGCCATGAAGCTGGAGCAGCTATGTAGAGACTCATGCCAGCACTGAAATTAGTTGCTTCCATCACCTGCCACTGCCCACAAGACTCTCTACCCACTGACCTGTGTTCTTCCTATATTCAGTGTCATTGCATGTGTTGTGTGAGTCTGAAGAGGAATCTCTAGACCGATACCAGACATATGAGCTAATATCAGACTTGTGGTCTTGATCTGGACTGGACTGGGAAGTTTTCTTCATTTATAAATACTCTTTAAAGCTCTCTTATAAAACATGAGTGTCTCTGGATTTGTTTCTCTAGTCGACCCAGACAAATATACACAGTGACTGCACAATGAGTTCAAGCATGAGAACAATTCTGAGAGTGGTGCCGGTCTGGGCAGTATTTCCCTCTATTGTGCATAAGGCTGCTATGGGTTGGAACCACTTCAAGGGCAACAATATCCTGAGTCCTTCAGAGAGAAGTTCTGGCAGTGCAGTGGTTAAAGTAAGTTCAGCAGTTCAAACTCACTGGCCACTCTACTGGAGAAAGATGTGGCTGTCTGCTTCTATAAGGCCCTTTCACCGTAGGGACCTGCAGGGCACTTCTGCTCCATCACATAGGGTCACTCTGAGAATCAACTGAGTGACAGTGGGCCTTCTGGTCTATGGACTTCAGACAGGTTCCAGAGTGCTGCAAGTAGTTTGAGCTTGACTATTGGCCTAAAGGTTGATGGTCATAACCCACCCAGCAGCACTGTGGAAGAAAGGCCTGGCATTCTGCTTCGGTGAGATTATCCCCAAGAAAACGCTTTGGAGCAGTCCCATTCTGTAGCACATGGGTTCTCCAAGAATTGGGATCACCTTGATGACAATAGGTTTTGTCAACTTTGCAGAAGATCACTGTGACTTTAAAAGAATAAACCAAAAGCATTAGTTTAGAGGTGATTCTGACTTCCAATGAACCTGTAGGACGAGAGTAAAACTTCCCATAGGACCTTCAAGACTGCAATATTTACGGAAGCACACTCTGCCTCATCTCTCTCTCATGGACTGGCTGGTGGATTTGAACTGCCATCCTTTTGTTTAGCACCCAAGTATTTAACCACTGTGTCACCAAGGCTTGTTATGAAGGAGGCTATGAAAAATTGAATCCAAACCAACCCCACTGCCATGTCTAGTGTTTCCAAGATGGTGAATCTTTATGGGAGCAGACAGCCTCATTTCTGAAGAGCTGTTGGTGGGTTTGAACTGCTAACCTTACTTTAACCTCTGCTCACCAGCAGTCCTCTGAAGTCCCGAGGAAAGGTTTTATTCATCCTAACATCTATCAGCACAACTCTTACCTGTCGGCATCCCCAAATCACAGCCGCACCCACTGCCGTCTATGAGTTGATGCTGACTCAGTGAACAGGGCTCCTAAAATCTGTAAAGAATGGGATACATTTAAGACCATTTTAAATGTTTATTTATGGCTGTTTTATAACACCAAATTGACAATACAAGCCCAAAGATGAGGTAGATGCAATATAAATGAGATTAAGTCAAAATTCTTAGTTGTAAATAATGGAATCCACTTAGGCTGGGTTACGCAGAAAAGTAAATTATTATAGAAGATTAAAATCTCATCCAAACTCTGGAACAGACTAGAGAATCTTGCTCCTCTACAAGCCTGGAGCAAGAGCCAATCACCGACGAGGTTCTTCTATAAAAATACTTCTACCACCATAGCTGGCACTGCTGGTACACAGAGTTGGATGCCAGCTGCTCCACTCTGCCACAGCAGCTTCTGAAGAGCCAGATGCCTCCAACTCTGAGCTTGGCAAAATCCCTGGACAAGGCCTCAGCTTGAAGAGCTCATTGCTCAATGCAGTACCCATATGGCTATATCTGATGAGTGGAACCTAGGTTATATCTGTCTGAGGAAGTCTTGGGATACAAGTGTTTTGGTGTTTTTTTTTTCATTGTATTGTGGTTAAAAACATATTTAAAGAAAAATTTACCAGTGTAACCATTTTCAAAGGCACAACTCAGCAGTATTAATTACATCCACCATGTGTTCCACTAGCCCTATGTATGTCTCAACGTTTTCGTCAGCCCAAACAGAAACTCAGTAAACCTTAGCTCTCACTTCCATCTCCCCTTCTCCTCGCAGACTCTTTTCTCTGTGCGGTGGGTTATCCTAGGTAGTCCAGAGAAGTGGGGTTTTACAAGCATCTGGGGGGTACCTTCAGTCTAGACTGATACTAGATACACCCCCAAATAAAGTGCAGAATGCTACATAGTTGCACTTTATAAATGGTGGTTGAATGGAGCTACTCAATTGTAGTCGAGATGCACAATATAACAAGTAAGTGGTTCTGTCAAAGTGTTCTTCAAGTGATGTGTCCAGTGCGTTGCCTAAAGAGGATTAAATTGATTAGGATGAAATGCCAGGCCGCACCCTATCAATTCAGATTTTTCCAGTGCTGTTTTCACCCGTTTAGAATGAGTCACATGCAGGGAATATGAACATTAGAGATGATTTATTATCTAATCTGCCTTAGCCTTTCTACAGATATGTAGTTACTAATGCATTTTTTTTTAATTATGGGATAGGAAAATAAAATTTTTGCTCTTGTGTTAGTCTGGGTAGACTATAGAAACAAATTCATAGATAACTCATATATATGAAAGAGGCATATAAGAAAGAGGTTTATATACAAGAGCAATTGAATATTGAGAAAAATGTACCAGCCCAGTCTAGATTAAGTTTGTAAATCCATTATTAGCCCATATGTGCAATACCAATTTATAAAGGCCTCTTCAGACTCGTGAAATACATGCAATGATGCCAAATGCAGGAGAATCACAGGCCCGTGGGTGGGAAGTCTTGTGGATCTAGTGGTGTTGTAAGCATCTCAGCACTGGCAGGGGTCCAGTGTTTCTCTGGTTTCAGAGGTCTGGCTGCATCAGGGTAGGTGTATGTGACTTTTCCAAATCCCAGGACCTAGCACCATGTGTCTTGTCAGTAGAGCATCTCTCAGGGAGTGAGCAGAGAGAAGTGTCTCCCGTCTCCTAGGAGGAAAATACAGGAGTTCCCAGAATTTCAGGAGAAGGTCATGCCCACACAGAGGCCTCATTGGTTATGTCTCAATTAACAGGCCAGAGTCCACCCTTTCACTCATAATCCTCTCAGATTGACACCTTATTATGTAACTGCCGCATCTTCATTTGCTAAATGAATGTAAACAAAATTCCATTTTTTAAAAAGCAAGATTATACAAAGTTTGCTCTTTGTGTCTGACTTAACTTTACTCACCATAATGCTTTCGATGTTCACATAAGATATCACATGTCAGAATGTCATTTCTCTTTGTGGCTGAATCATATTTCATTGTGTATGAAACGACATGTTGTTTATCCAATCATCTTTTGATGGACGTTTGGATTAAATCCCAACTAATAAAAAAATTCTTTATTTCACATTTTTTAAAAGAGAAATGAAGCAAGAAGAGAATGCCTTGTAGGTCCTGTGTGTGTCATTGTTTCACAGGCTCACTTTGGAGCTGCTGTGTAAGAGAACACCTGGGGCTGAGCCCCGGTGGCGTAGTGGTTGTGTGCGGGACTGCAGCCCACTGGGATGGAGGTTCAATTCCAGCTCCATGGAGTAAAGGCTGGGCCTCCTACTCCCTCCACCAGAGGGCAGTGATGCCAAAAAAAAAAAAAAAGAGAACACCTGGCCTTTGACTTTGTTATTTGATGAGATCTCAGTCATGGTGACCTCATATGTTTACTGGAAGATTTCTTTTCAGTAAAAAAAATATGGCCACAAAGGTTGTAGTTCCATCAACCATTAACTACCCTTTGTTTCTTTTAGCAAATTCATTTAGCATCCTTTGCTTGACTATTTAAGTCTTCATTCCCCTAAATCCTCTTTGAATCAATCTTTCTGGCTCCTTCATTAAAGAGTTTTATAAAATCTTTGACATGGTTTCCTTCATTTTTACATAAGAATTCTACTTTTAACTTTTTGATAGTTATACTTCCACAGAGGGGCATGACTTAGCTTCACAGTAACTTTGACTTTTCTAATACTGAAACACAGACTCGAGCTTGACAAACCAGCTATATGGGAATCTCATCCACTATTTACTTCTGTGTCTATCCATAGTTGGCTTTTTTGCTTGATCTCTTTCATGTATATTTTTTAAGTAAGATCCAGAATTTTTCATCCAAAGTGTAAGTGGTTGCACTTTCCTGCTGCCAATGCATGCAGTTGAGGGTTCCCAAGGGCCCGGACACCATTCCTCTGGGCTGCTGTGGAGCTTGCAAGAGCTCGAGGGAGCTGGGTTCGAGGCCCACTGCAGAGCACTGAGGACAGGAGCAGTATCCCACCACTTAAATATCAAAAGGGTAGCAACAAGCAGAGTGGTACAGGGTGTGACGAGCCTGCTATGACAACTGATTGCTAGAACTAAGGGCCTGCCATGCCCAGCTCCAGCTGCAAAAGACCCCTGAAACAGAGGCAGAATCTGAGGCCAGAAACTTGGGCCACCAAGAACGTGGACTTGGGTACACATGATCAACTTGTTGATTAGCAGAGAGCAAGAGATGTAACTGGCTTATTTGATGGAACAAATCATACTTGCTCCTTGTTAGGTTTCCAAAGAGCATTTGACATTTTAACATTTGACTTGAACAGGGCTGAATTCTTAAAGAAGCTGTAAATTCCAATTTAACCTACAATGGTCCTACTCAATTATCAATAAAGGATTGTCTTTGATCTTGATTCTTTAAAAAAATGTATTTGCAAATAAAAAGTTAAATTTGGCATGCATACACATGTGTGTAAGTGGTTGTAAATAATTGGTGGCTTTGAATTACGGTATTAGAAGATTAACAAGTCTCCCTGTGTTATTCTGGGTAGATTAGAGAAATTCATAAACACATATGTATATGAGAGAGTTTTATATAAAAGGTAATTGTACAGTAAGAAAACATCCCGACCCAGTCCACTCCAATGTCATAAGTCCAATAGTAGCCTATATGTCTGATACCAATCCATAAAGTTCTCTTCAGACTCACAAAACACATGCAATGTGTTCAGCAGAAAGTCTTTGGATCCAGTGGTGGTGCAGCATCTCAGCATCCTGACAGGGCTCTCCATGTGGCCACTCCAGTTACCAGGGCTGCAGCTGGGTTGGGCCATGTGGCTCTTCCTCAGGGATATCTCACAGGAAGTTAGCAGAGAGGGCTCCTGCCTCTCAGAAGGAAGTATCATATTTCTTAGAATTCTCAGGAGAAGGACATGCCCACACAGAGGCCTCATTGGCTATTATCTGATTGACAGGTTAGACTCATCCCTACACTCGCTCTCCTTAAATTGACAGTTATATAACCACCACAAACCACCTTGTCAATTTGACACTTTCACATAACTTCATAACCATATGTACTTTTCAAACAAACAGTAATAAAATAACAGTACCCAATGGGATAAAACTAAAATATATACAATGTAAAATGTGCCACCCTCATTTGAACATAACATTTTATAAGTGAACAAAAGAGAAATATCCTAAACCGAACATTTGCAGTTTAAGTCCTGTCTATACCTTGATCCTATAAGCTTATGAATATATAACCCCACCTATGAAAGTTTGTAAGCCAACCACATTATTCCTCTAACCCCCCAGTTTTGGGTATCCAATTTCTATATTGCCCACTTACATCAATCCAGTGCTCTGAGGAGATCATCATATTTTTCAACATGAAGACTCTTCATTCCAGTTGGAATCTTGTGAGATCTGCATCCATAAGCAAAGTCAAATAAGGACAGGACATCCTGCAGCAATATGCACTAGTTCACAAGCTCAAATATTTTCTCTTCATTTGGTCAGACTCTGGTCAACTCAATGTGAGCTGCCTCTCTTAACCTCACTAAGGTGTCCATTGGTCGCTTGCCTTTGACAAGTTCTCAACAACTGTAGCCCCTTGTGCTAGGCCATACACGTCAGACCAGTCCACCCACTCTGGTCTTCTCCTTTAGTTCCTGTAAACCAGCTCTACGGTGTCCGTGGCCAGACTCAACCCATCTCTCTATTGCTGCTTTTCTCTTTCTTCCACTCACCAAGTAGATCCAGGTATTCACCTAACAAGCATTTCCGCCTGCCCACAGGCTTTCTTTAACTTTCAGTCCTAGAGAGGAGTTTTATTCATGGTTCCAGATTTTTTTCCCCCAGCTTCTGAGAAAAACCACTAAACTTTGAACTTCAAATCCAAAGAGTGGGGCTGAGCCCCGGTGGCGTAGTAGTTGTGTGCAGGACTGCAGCCCACAGGGTTGATGGTTCAAATCCAGCAGCAGCTCTCCAAGAGCAAGGCTGGGCTTCCTGCTCGCACCAGGGCAGTGATGCCACACACACACAAAAAAAAATCCAAAGAGTTCCTTTTTTTAAAATCTTCAATTTGTCAATCTTGTCCCCAGGCAAGTCTCTTGGAATTTAAATATCTTGAGTACTCCAAAACACTGGATGGGGTTAATCTCTTCAGAGTCTTCTTTGAAGATGTGCCCTAAACTATCTAGGAGATCAATTTAATGGCTTGAGGCAAGTGGACTTATAAGCTCTCTATTTTCATACTTCCCAAAATAATTTCTATAAACCATTATATTAATAAGTAGAAGAAATCAGTATAAAGTAGAATCAGATACTAAATTCAGTTTTTAAAACAAATTCAAGCCTTATTTAACTTATCTTAATCCTTATTTAAATAATTCCATTGATGGGAAATATTGAATCAGGTCTCTGGGGACATCAGAGTCAGACTTTCTGTCAACCATTTTCATCTTTTGTCAGCCATTTTCCTTAAACAGCAGGGTTTCTGAGAAATTCAAATGGTGATTTCTACCCCTGAGCTTAAAATATACATTAACAACATTCATTTTTATCATTTCACACAGGAATAACCAAAGACTACAACCAAACATCATAATCAAAACTTTAATTTCCCATATTATTTCTAGAAAACAACTCAGTAAACTTGAAGGATATATCTGACTTCTGGCCAACCAAAGGAAAAACACTACCACGAGGCAGAAGTCAAGCAAGCATCTACTTTCCATCTTTATGATTTGTTTCTCCAGTACCCCATTCCCAAGGTACCATAATGTGTTTTTATAAATGAACGGAGATGCAGAGAAACCAGAAGCACACAGAATTAATCTGGAAGAAAGCAGAGTGCTTGCTCAGGCATGTAGCAAAGAACTGAGCTGTGTCCTTTCTTTTTATTCATACTCAAATTTAGGAATATGTGCATTTAGGAATGTGTGCATTAGGAATATATGCATTTACTCAGAATTTTTAAAAATTTGATAAGTCACATTCTTGGAACAACATTATCTAAAAAACCAGGTGCTGGAAAAATATAATCTACAAAGCAAAGAACAGAGACCAAACCCCAGAATAACACTCTTTATCAAGATGTCTGCTTGATATCAAAATACCTGTTTGCATATTATCTTGACCTCAAATGTGTATCCTTGAAGTTTTCGTTTGTATCCAAGTTCTAGTTATGCTTCAATTACAATAATGTGTTAGTTTGGGTAGACTAGAGGAACAAATTCATAAATATGCACATGTATATGAGAGAGCTTTATATAAAGGGTAATTATAAAGAAAACATCTCAACCCACGCCAGCCTAACATCATATGTCTGATATTAGCCCATGTGTCTGATACCAATCTATAAAGTCTTCTTCAGACTCATGAAACACATGCACTATGTTCCGGCAGAAGGGAGGGCAATCACAGGTCAGTGGATCCAGTGGTGGGGCAGCATTTCAGCACTGCCAGGGGTCTCCATGTGGCTCCTCCAGTTCCCAGGACTGCCTCAGGGTAGGTTCGTGTGGCTTTTCCTCAGGGATGTCTTGTAGGAAGTTAACACTGAGAGAAGGAGGTGTCTCCTGCCTTCAAGGGGGAAGTGCCATATTTCCCAGAATTCTCAGGAGATGGCCATACCTACACAGAGGCCTCACTGGCTATGATCTGATTGGCAGGCTAGGTTCCACCCCTATACTCTTTATCCTTAAACTGACAATTATAGAACCACCACACTCCCCTAGAGGAAGTCTGTGGGTGGTGAGATTTTATCTGATAGGAGTAGGACCTTTATTGAAAGGGCCCAGTCTCTGAAGAAGGTCATCATCGTGTTTGGGAAAGTAGAGGGATCAGTGAAAAATGGGAAGACCCTCCACCCAACGATGCATGGACACAGTTGCTACAGCAATGGGCTCAAACATAGCCATGACTGTGAGAATGGCAGAAACTGGTCCATGTTTTGTTTGTAGGGTCACTCTTAGAACCAATCTGCCACCAGCTAACAATAGCAACAAAGGATAGATTTGCTATATGCTATAAATATTGACAATTTAGAACCATATTGTGGCAGTGACCTAATCTGGTGTCAACTTGAGGATTAAGAGTGTAGGGTGGAGTCTAGCCTGTCAATCTGAAGATAGCCAAGGAGACCTCTGTGTGGGCATGGCTTTCTCCTGAGAATTCTGGGAAATCTGGCCATATTTCCCCCTTGGAGGTGAGAGACTCACACCCAGTCCCTTGGAGATGTTCTACTGACAAGACAAAAGGCTGACTTCCTGTGAGACATCCCGGAGGAGAAGCCACGTGGGCTTACCCTGATGGAACCAGACCGCTGAAGCTGGAAAAGTTATGTTGAGACTCCTGCCAGTGCTGAGAAGCTTGAGAAGCCACAGAGAGGCCCCTGCCAGCGCTGGGATGCTTACAACGCCACTGGATCCTAAGACTTTCTTACCCACTGGTCTTTGGTTGTCCTGCATTTCATGTCATTGCACGTGCCTTGTGAATCTAAAGATGTTATCGACTGTATCAGACATATGGACTGACTTGTGGGCTTGGATTGATTGGGCTTGGGATCCTTCCTCAATACTACATTCCTCCTTTATATCAACCTCTCCCTTATATACATATGTGTGCTTGTGAATTTGTCTCTCTAGTCTCCCTGAACTAACACACGTATTTATTCCAATCTTCCCCTCCCCCAATCCTTGACTTAATTATGAATAAAAAATGTATTTTCAAAATCCACTCCACTTTCCTTTTAATGTAACAGTAACCCTATTAAAAATAAAGTATAAATTCCACATAGATCGCATGTACCCTGCAAAAATGTGCTCAGTTCACACAGCTGCCAAAGTGTTCAAAATTACAAGTTACAAAAAACTCCTTGCCACAAACACAAGAGGACAGGCCAGAAAAATCATCTGAGTGCATCCAAGCCATCCAAGTCACTATATGACTGACGCTGCTCCACGGGCCTCCCTGGACCAGAGGTGCTGACATTGTGGTGTGTTGCTGTCCCGGCATTTTTAAAGCGCTCAAGGGTATTTCAAGAGCACAGTCATCTCATGTTCTCATTCATTTAAAAAAATCCATTTGAAAGGCTTCCTTTGAAGTCAGAAGGTGTCTGCAATCCTTGTGTTTCTCCCTGAGCTCGTATTTCCCCACCGAGTGTTATCCTGATAACTAACGGCTTTACCACCGAGCACTTTGTGTGGCTCACGTCATTGCTGCTGTCTGGCTGCTGGCAGCTGGCATCGCGCTGGCGGGTGACCCGCTCTCGTGTGCAGGGAAGAACTGCTCCACGGGGCTTTGAAGCTGTGACCTTTGGAAGCCGATTGGCAGCCCTGTCTTCCACGGTGCCACTTTGTGGATTCACACCCCCAATCGAACAGCACCCAGTGGCTCCAGAGTAGGATACAAACAAGACTACATCTAACCACCTGGAAACGTACATTGAAAGGTCTTCCTATGCTAATAAAGCTCTGGCTTCTAAGTTTTCAAACTGTTCTTCTGTATAATTGTTTTAAGTTATTTGTATGCAACTGGTGTAAATGTCGAAATTGTGAAACAATTTCTGATAGTAGCATTTTATCAGAAATAAATCACTTGAATGATACGTTTTTGTAATAATTAGTACATATAGCTGCTGGTGAATTTTTTTTTCTCCCCTTTCCAATTCATGATACACTTTAGAGCTGCACACGACAGGGTGTTCGGTGGTTAGTATTTTAGGAGTAACTCACCACTACTTTCTTCCATACCACTTACTTTGTGGTTGACAGCCAAACACTTAACCATTCTTGCTACTCTGGGGCCCTGTGTTAGTCCAGGTAGACTAGAGAAACAAATTCATAGACACACATATTGATATAAGGGAAAGGTTTATATACAAGAGGAATGGAACATTGAGAAAGCATCCCAACCCAGTCCAGTTTAAAGCCATAAGCCTGATATTAGCCCATATGTCCGATACCAGTCTATAAAGTCTTCTTCTGACTCATGAAGTCACAGGCTAGTAGGTGTAGAGTCCTGGCGTTGGCAGGGGTCTCCTCATGGCTCATCATTTCCAGAGCTCAGGGTCCATCAGCAGTATCCACTGGTGATAGAAACATCTCAGCATTGGCAGGGGTCTCCCTCTGGCTTTTCTGGCATTTCTGGCTTCAGAGGTCTGGTTCCATCAGGGTAAGGCTGGGTAGCTTCTCCTCTGGCTTCTCCAGTTCCTCAGACGCTGCCATCTTGTCTTGTCAGTAGTTCGTCATCTCGGAATCTGACTCACAGAGCCTGAGAGAAAAGTCTCTCTTCTCCAATTGGGAAATACCATGAGACTTCCCAGAAGTCTCAGGAGAAAGCCATGCCCACACAGAGGCCTCATTGCCTACTCAATGGCTATCTCCAGATTAACAGGCTAGACTCCATCCCTACATCTCAATCATGAAACTGACATAGGTACATGACCGCCACAGGCTCCTTTTAAATGTTACTCATTTCTGAAATGAGCATTAATACTTGTGTTAGTCTAGGTAAATTAAGAAACAAATCCACAGAAATGCATATGTGTAAGAGAGAGTTTAATATATAGGGTAAATCTACATTGAGAAAGCATTTGAACCCAATCCACTCCAAGCCCATAAGTCCAACTTAACCCATATGCCCGACATCAATCTACAAAATTCTCCTCAAACTCACCAAACACACACAATGATGCCAAATGCAGGAGGATCGCAGGTCAGTGAGTAGAAAGTCTTTGAACCCAGTGGCAGTGGCAGCATCTCAGCTGGGGCCTCCAGGCGGCTTCTCCAGCACCCAGGGCTGCATCAGGGTAGGTTCATGCGGTTTCTCCTCGGGGATCTCATACAGGAAGTGAGCCTTGTCAGCTGAAGCAGGAACACTGACTAGGGCAACGGCACTCTGCTCCGACCATCAGACAGCAAGAGACCCGAGAACTGGAAGGGTGAGGCTCATGGAGCCATTTATCTCGCCACCTTTCAATGAACCCCACATGCATTTATTGGCCAGGTGAGCACAATAATCCTTGACTAGCCCCAAACTCCCAGTTTTCATGTATTGCCAATGTGCATCCATGATTAAATGGTACTGGAAGGAGTAGTGTCACTTGATTCTTTGAGCTGTTTTCCAATTATGTACCATAATGACTTGGTAATCTTTCACCCGAAAGCTGTTGTTTCACGATGGCTCAGTGAGAAGCTTGTCTAGGCCTTTCCCCTACCCTGTCGGAAGCAGCTCGTTAGAAATAACTTTTGCTTGGTCATCGGAGGCTTTCCCTTTTTAACACCCGTGTCAACTCAATGGTTGAGAAAGTGTCAGTGCACGTTCTCACCCTGAGGCATTTATGCGCAGGAATAATTGCACTGTTATACAGTTGGGCAGGTGGGTGTGCGCCTCTCCCGCTGAAAGTAGAAAGAAGCCTGGTGGCAGAGTTGGTTAAGAATTGGGTGCTGTTGGACAGGCGGGATGCCAGGGAACCCGAGAGGAAGACAGTGCTGGCGGTTGCTGAGACTGAGGGGAGCCCGCTGACAGGATGGCTAGGCACAGATTGACGCTGGTATTAGGAGACCTGCACGTCCCCTCCTGCTGCCACCTTCTGCTAGTGAAATTCAAGAAATTGCTCTTTCCAGAGAAGATCCAAGACATTCTCTGCACAGGGACCCTTTGCACCAAAGAGAGCTAAGATTATCTCAAGACGCTGGCCAGTGATGTTCATGCTGTGAGCAGAGACTTTGAAGGGAACCGGAATGATCCAGAACAGAAAGCTGTGGCTGATGGACAGTTCAAAGTTGGTTTGGTCCTGAGACATCAAGTTATTCCATGGGGTGGGCGATATGATCCGCTTAGCCTTGCTGCAGAGGCAGTTTGATGTGGACATTCTTACCACGGGACCTAGCCACAAATGTCAAGCTTTTGAACATGAAAATAAGTTCTGCATTAACCCAGGTTCTGCGCCTGGAGCACATAATGCCTTGGAAACAAACATGATGCCTTCCTCCGTGCTGATGGATAATCAAGCTTCTACGGTTGTCACTTTAACGTAGCAGCAAATCAGAGAAGGGAGCAGTAGGTATGCAAAGGATAAACAGAGCAAGAACTGGTCAAGACTGTAATCTATGATTTTATCTTGTAGCAGAAGCTGCAAGGGAGCAATTAGCAAAGGGAGAGAAAGATCTAAAATCTAATCACATCTGGATCCTGGCATGATATCCCCTGTGCAGCTCCGTTACCTGTCCCCAATATAAGCATAAAGAACTGTGGTTTTCTTGTAAGCCTATGAGTGCTTCCCCATGGCAGGATTTTCAAAAGTTTGAAATGTAACTTCTGAACAGATTAACATGTATCCGAAATCAATAAATTATCTTTAATTACATATTTACATTGTTTATTGTCTATTTTAATATCATGTGTTATCATTTGTAATATTGTCCATCGCATATGGTATATTAAACAGTGGCCCTTAAGAAACCCTCTCTGTAGTTCTTTAACATATACCCCCTTACTAATAAGACTGTTATTTGTTTTTTATTTATTAATCATGTTAGATTTACATATGTTTACTTGTATATTGAAGATCATTCAGTAAATAAAAGTCAAGATAGATAACCCTTCAGAAATAGTGACGGGAGCAACGGTTCCCTGAGGGTGTGGGAAGGGAGAAGGGGGGAAGGGGAAAGTAGGGAGTTGAACGCATTGATGACTGTGTAACCTCATTGAATGGTATGCTAGTCTGGGTAGACTAGAGAAACACAATCCATAGACACTCATATCTTATAAGAGAGAATTTTATATAAAGGTAAGTATGTGTTAAGAAAACATCCTGACCCAATCTAGTCCAAGCTCATAAGGCCAACATTTGCACATATGTTCAACATCGATCGACAAAAGTCCTCCTCACGCTCACAAAACACATACAATGATGCCTAATACAGGAGGAAAGTCGAATCAGTGCATGTGTAAGCATCTCAGCGCTGGCAGGGGTCTCCACGTGGCTTCTCCAGCATCCAGGGCTACATCATGGGAGGTCCATTAACTTCTCCTCACGAATATCTCGAAAGAAGTGAGGCTTGTCAACTGAAGCACAGAACTAGATAAGGCAGCTGCACACACACTGGTCTGATCCTCAAAGAACAAGAAACCAAATAAGTGAGGCTCACCAAGCATTTATCTCTCTGCCCCAATCAATTAATCCCACACGTATTCATCAGTCAGATTGGCACAATAAACCTTAACTATCACAGATGGGCTCAAACAGCAGAATTGTATGTGAATGGATACATTGGATTGTGTAAGATATGGGGGGAAACTTATTATAGAAAAAGAAGGGAAAAAATAAGAGTTCCTGGGTGGGGAGGAGGAGTAGGGGGAGGGAGGGGATAAAGGGGAGCTGATATCAAGGAGTTCAAGAAGAAAGAGAATGTTTTGAAACTGACTGTGGTGGTAATTATATAATACCACTTGATGTGACTGAACTGTGAGATGTTATAATATCTGTAAGAGCCCCCAATGAAATGGGGAAAAAAAAAGAAGAAAAGAAACTCACTGTCTTTCTAAATTGTTCATAGCATAAGTGATTTGGAAGAAATGCAAGGGTAGAAAGGCAGACAAGACTTTGATTAGGCACAGAACTGGAATTGAACCAAAGGTGTCTTTTGGCTGCAGAACCTTGTAACTTCTGCTTTGTCTGAATTCCCTGATCACACATTATGACTCTGTGGGCCAGATGGGCAGCTGTTCATGATGGGCATATCAGCCTCGTGGGGACTTGGCCCGTGATGAGACGTTCAGTCTCCACTAAGGCCCTGTAACAGGCCAACAGCTGTTTTTCAAATGGGGAGTAATTGTCTGCAGAGGATGCAGGACTTTACTCCCAAAATTCCAATGGTCTAGGCTGTGATTCACCAACAGGGGCCTGCCAAAGACTCCTCACTGCATCCTTATCGACAACTGACTCCTCTGGCACCACTGGGTCAGCTGGATCATATGGCCCGAGTGGCAAAGTAGCTTGGACTGAACCTGTTGTAAAGTCTTTTTTTCCCCTGGGTCCCATTCAAAATTGGAGGCTTTTCACATCACTTGATAAACAGGTTGAAGTAGAACCCCCAAATGAGGAATATATTGCCTGTGAAATCAGCAGAGACACACTAGGCATTGTATCTCCTGTTTAGTTGTTTGGGGTGGGAAGGAAGGAGGAAGCAGCAGATGCAACAGCTTATTCTTCACTGAATGTCTCGACATGCCCCACACCACTGGACCCCTAGAAATAAATTTTACTGAGGTGGAGGGTGCCTGCATCTTCATTGGGCTGATTTCCCAACCTCTTACATACAGATGCTGTACCAACGAATCTAAAGTCTTTGATACATCGTCCTTAGTGGGTCCAATCAGCATAATGTCATCAATATAATGGACGAGTGTGACATTTTGTGGAAGAGACAGGTGGTCAAGTTCCTTTAGATTAAATTAAGGCACAGGGCAGAAGAGGTGATGTACCCCAGGGGAAGTTGTTAAAATGTATTGTTGCCTCTGCCAGCTGAAGGTAAACTGCTTCTGGTGGTCCTTTGAGACTGGTATTGAGAAGAAGGCATTGATTGACCAGATCAATAGCTGCATAACAAGTACCAAGAGAAGTATTAATTTGCTCAAGCAATGAAATCACATCTGGAACTGCAGCTGCAATTGGAGTCACCACCTGGTTAAAGTTTACAGTAATCCACTGTGGGGGGCATTTAAACA